>VMDO01013303.1:0-52479 GCA_007922755.1 Pedetes capensis
ACTCTAAAGAGATCTTTTGCCACAGCTTTTCCTAGAGCAATGCGTCTTTTGATTTCTTGAGTGCTGCTTCCATGGGTGTTGATTACAGAGCAGAACAAAGCAAAATCTTGGACAACCTCAATCTTTTCTCCATTTATTGTGAAGTTGTGTGCTGTCCCAGGCCTAAGTATTTTTGTTTTGTTGATGTTTAGTCATAACCCATATTGAAGGCTATGATCTTTGATCTTCACCAGTAAATGTTTTAAATCCTCTTCACTTTCAGCAAGCAGAGTTGTGTCATATGCACAATGCAGGTTGTTAATGTGTCTTCCTCCGATCTTGATGCCATGTTCTTCCTCATAAATGCCAGCTTCTCAGATTATTTGCTCAGCATATAAATGGAAGAGATAGGGTGAAAGTATACAGCCCTGGCACACATCTTTCTCAACTTTAAACCACTCAGTGTTATCTTGTTCAATTCAAACAACTGCTTCCTGGGTCATGTACAGATTTCTCATGAGCACAATTAGGTGTTCTGGTATTCCTGTTTTCCAAAGTGTCATCCATAATTTGTTATGATCCACACAATCAAATGCCTTTGCATAGTCAATAAAACATAGATAGACATCTTCCTGATATTCTCTGCTTTCAGCTAATATCTACCTGACATCAGCAATGATGTCCCTAGTTCCCCACCCTCTTCTGAGTCCCACTTGTTTTTCCGGTAATTCCCTGTCTATATACTGTTGCTGTCCCTTCTGAATGATCTTTAGTAGAATTTTGCTGGTGTGTGATATTAATGATATTGTCCAATAGTTTGCATAATCAGTTGGATCCCTTTTTTTGGGAATAGGCACAAATATGGATCTCTACCAGTCAGTTGGCCAAGTAGCTGTTTTCCAGATCTGTTGGCATAAACATGTTAACACCTCCAGTGCTGCATCTGTTTGTTGAAACATCTCTATTGGTATCCCATCAATCCCTGGAGCCTTGTGTTTTGCCAATTCTTTCAAGGCAGCTTCCATTTCGTCCTTCAACACACCATTGGTTCCTCTTCATATGCAACCTCTTGGAATGGTTGGTCATCTACCAATTCTTTCTTGTATAATGACTCTGGGTATTCTTCCCATCTTCTTTTGATGTTTCCTGCATCATTTAATATTTTCCCTGTAGAATCTTTCACTACTGCCACTCGAGGCTTGAATTTTTTCTTCACTTCCTTAAGCTTGAGAAACACAGAGTGTGTTCTTCCCTTTTGGTTTTCTGCCTCCAGCTCCTTGAACATGTCATTATAATATTTGTTTTTGTCTTCTCGAGCTGCCTTCTGAAATCTTCTATTTAGTTCCTTAACTTCATCATGTCTTCCTTTTACTTTAGCTGCTGGACGTTCGAGGGCAAGTTCTACTGTCTCTTTTGACATGTAATTTGGCCTTTTATTTTTTTCTTGTCTTTTTAAGTACTTTTTGCTTCCTTCTTGAATGATATCTTTTATGTCATGCCACAACTCTTCTGGCCTCCTATCATTTGTGTCTAATGCACTAAACCTATTTTTGAGGTGGTCTCTGAACTCAGGTGGGATATACTCAAGGTCATACCGTGGTTCTTCTTTGTTCTAATTTTGTTCTTTGTTCTAATTTAATCTTCTTGTTCTAATTTTCTTCAGCTTCATTTTGAACTTGCATATGAGAAGTTGATGGTCTGATCCACAGTCAGCACCTGGTCTTGTTTTGAAATTTTGTATAGAGCTTTTCCGTCGTCTCTTTGCACATATGTAGTCAATTTGATTCCTGTATGTTCCATCTGGTAAAGTCCATGTGTATAGTCTCCGTTTATGATGTTGAAAAAATGTATTCGCAATGAAAAGGTCATTGGTCTGACAAAATTCTATCATGTGATCTCCAGCTTTGTTTCTGTCCCCAAGACCACATTTTCCAACTACTGAGCCTTCTTCTTTATTTCCAAACTTTGCATTCCAGTCACCAGTGATTATCAGTATGTCTTGATTGCATGTTTGATCTAGTTCAGATTGCAGAAGCTGATAGAAGTCTTCCCTTTCTTCATTTGTGGCCCTAGTGATGGGTGCATAAATTTGAATATTATTCATATTAACTGGCCTTCCTTGTAGGCATATGGATATTATTCTATCACTGACAACATTGTATTTCAGGACAGATCTTGAAATATCTTTTTTGATGATGAATGCAACCCATTTCTCTTCAGTTTCTCATTCTCATCAGAGTAGACCACATGATTGTCTGACTCAAAATGGCTTATGCTGGTCCATTTTAGCTCACTGATGCCTAGAATGTCAATGTTTATGTGCTCCATTTCTCTTTTTAAAATTTCTAATTTTCCTTGATTCATACTACATACATTCCATGTTCCAATTATTAATGGATGTTTACAGTTGTTTCTCCTCATTTTGAGTTGTGGCTTATCAGCAAATGGGGGTCCCTGGGGCTTTACTCCATTTCCATCATCATGTTAGACTCTACTTTGAGGAGGCAACTCTTCCTCAGTATTCTTTTGATTACCTTCCAACCTGGGGGCCTAATTTTGTGGCACTATATCTGACAGTGTTTCTTTGCTATCCATAGGGTTTTCAATGGCTAGTTGTTAGAGGAGTGGCTCGCCAGGTCCTCTTCCCTAGTCTTTCTTAGTCTGGAAGCTCAGCTGAAAACCTGTCCACCATGGGTAACCTTGCTCATATCTGAGGTTATAGTAGCAGTGCTCCCAGCCTCATTGCAACACACAAGCCCCCACAGTGAGGCAAACTGATAGACATGTGGGGGCTTTAAACCTTACAAATCTAAAATACCTCATCATAATATCTAGAGTTTAAAGAAATAGGAGGAAAATACCAATTCGGAAATGAGAGAGGCTTCAGGAATTTTTTTTTAATTCTAAATTTATAAATATGCTTCTTCATGAGAGCAATGTGAGTGGAATATTCCTAGATTTTATCTTGATACAACTCTCAAGTGAAAATTCACAGAATAGGACAATATTGTTCCCAATACTTCTGCTTTTATATACTAGTTACTTCGTTAACAATGAGGTGGGGGCTGGGAGAGGTGTGGTAGGGTTTCTCTAGTCACCTTTAAATTTCTAGTTCAGCCTGTGTTACTGTACAGTGGGAACTAGTTCCAGCTCTTTCACTTTCTATGTGTTATATTAATGCATTTATTTACTGCAACAAAATGCTATTCTAAGAGTTAGAAGTTTGTTTCTACACAGCATTAGCAAATAGACATGTACCTTTCTTTGGACATGAATAGGCTTTTCTTGGGGAAATGGCATTAGAAACAGCACTGTCCAAAATAAAATCTAATATTCTCACATCAATTGCATCTATACCATCTCTAAGCTGAACATTTCATGTATATTTTATCCAATTATCCTGCTGTTTAAGATGCTACCTTTAGTTTCTTTTAAATTTAGTTATGATCTTTAAAACCAGAAATGAGACCATATCACCTTTCACCACTGTATAACTCCATTCCTAGTTTAGGCATACAGGAGAAAAAGGAACGTCTACTGAATCAGTGAATGGATGTATGGAGGAAGAAATAAACAACAAAATAGTTTCCACCTAGCTGATTGTCTCAAAATAATACATGTAACTCATTTATTGCTGAAATATACATTATTTTCCATCTCTACAGTACAGTACAAAATTAATCTAATGCTCACTCCTGTTTCATCTGTGCCTAAGGAGCTAAATCAAGCAAAAAGCTTCATCTGAAGTCCCACAGTCTAATCCACTGAGCACACAAATGTAACATATTTTACATTTAATTAAGAAGTACAGAAATTGCTATCTTAGAGTTCTGATTAAATTACCTAATTCTCTGAAGACTATGTTTTTCCCACTTAGGTTCTCTATGCTGCAACTATTACTTTTAGTGTTTTTCTCCATGTTTTAACTAACATTTAAAATTATTTTGCACTTTCATTTGCAACTACCTAAGGGTGAAACGCAACAGCTATTTTTGTGGTGGTTAGAGTGGTCCCTAAAGAAACACATCTAAATTTGCAAAGTACTTTAGTTCCTTTTGAGACTTAAATTACTGCTCAGCAAATGTAGCATATTGTAAATGCCAATGCCACTGTGAGAAAGATTATAGACTTGTATAAGATTACTTTGTTGCTCCTATTCTTCCTATTCCATTTAGCATTAATCTTTTCTCTGCATTAAACGAAAAAAATTAAAAGACTTTACCTTTTTTCTTGATGCCAGATTCCAATTACTTAAGCAGATAAAAATAGTTAGATGATCACAGTGATGGAATATAAGTTTTATTTTCAATAGATTCTTTCCATTTTGGCAAATATTTGCACATGGTGAAAAGAGAATTGATTTATGATAGTGAACTCAAGCTGGGCAATACTATCTTATTGGTTCATATTATATTCTTTATACATATGTCATCTGAGCATTTAATTTCAGTTGTTTCTTTATTTTGGAGTTTTCCTACTAGAACTAAAACAGAATAGCAAGACAGAATGTTTGGGGGGACAGGAGAAAGAAGTCTGCAGCCATGGCTACTCGGCAGCCAATCCTGCCTGTTTTCACAAACTAAGCAGGGTGGGCCTGGTTCATCATTGGATAAGAGACTTCCTGGGAATACCAGGCACTACAGGATAGGAAGAAGGACCTGGCAATCTACTCCCAAAACATTCTGCCATTGAAAACCCTGTGAATAGTGGAGAAGCACTGACGTAGAGTTGGACATGGCACAATTTCAGAAAGTGTCTTATTCTCTTATACATAGGGTCGCTGTGAGTTAGACCCAACTTGACAGCACCTAACAATAACAATAATGTGGGAAGAAAAGGGCTTCTTCTATCCTGGGAGTGGGTCTGAGTCTTATCAGCTGAGATTTCCACCAGAAGAGAAAAGCTGCTGTGAGATCTGCCTGCCTAAGAACTAACACTTCCCTAAAAATCTCACCAAACCAGATTATGTACTGTAATTAAACTTAACAGACCTAGAAAATTTACTTAAGAGAAGATACAATAGGAATTTCCTTGGCTTTTCCAAACTACACATTTTAATAATGCCCTTTTCCAGTGTGCAAATCTATACCAATCAGTTGAGACCTCATTGAACAATGTAACTTCAGAAACACAAAATCATACATATATCAGTTGTGAAAATAACTATGGACATCTCTTTGTCTCTAAACACCCTTGCTTCAAACAGAAGCCTGTACTATCCCTTTCCTTTATCTAATAAACTCCTAACTGCTTCATTTTTGGAACTGAGCCAAGGACCCACTTCTCCCCTGAGTGGAGGTCCCAAACAGAGGAACTCCTCAGGGAAGGTGGTAACATTGGGGTACAATTACCCCTGAACCTACTGACAGACTATTTTGTCAGTGGTAGTCAAAATAGTCTTTCCAATGACTTCATTAATTGCTTTAATTCAGATAATATGGCATTTATTATGATCAATCTATGTCCTCAAGGTTTGAGGTATAGTAAAAGAAAAAAATAAATGTAGTCAATTGAATTTTTAAAAAATGATGAAAATTCAAAGAAAAATTTTTCAGAGAGAATTTCTCAATTTTTTTTCAGTTAACTTTGCTTAGGGCTTTATAAATACATACACATTTGTATTGAGTATGTACTTCCCCCCACATGACTGGCAGTTTGCTGTACTATGGGGACTTGCATGTTGCTGTGATACTGAAAACTATGCTACTGGTATTACAGATACCAGCAGGTTCACCCATGGTCAACAGGTTTCAGCTGAGCTATTCAGATTAATTTCAGATTAAGACAGGCTAGGGACAATGATCTGGCAAACCACTCCTCAAGCAATTAGCCATTGAAAACTCTATGAATAGCAGAGAATCACTGTCAGATACAGTGCCAGGAAATGAGACTCCCAGATTGGAAGGCACTCAAAAGACTAGGGGGAAGAGTTGCCTCCTCAAAGTAGAGGATACCTTAATGACAGATATGGAATAAAGCCCCATAGACCTCCATTTGCTGAGGTAGCATGACTCAAAAGGAACAGGAACAACTATAAATATCTATTAATAATTGGAAAAGGCAATGTATGTAATATGAATCTAGGAAAATTAGAAATAGACAAAATGGAAATGGAACACATAAAAATCAACATTCTAGGTATCAGTGAGCTAAAATGGACTGATATGGGTCATTTTGGGTCAGATAATCATATGGTCTACTATGCTGGGAATGACAAAGAGAAATGGTGTTTCATTCATCACCAAAATGATCCCAAGATCTGTCTTGAAGTATAATCCTGTCAGTAATAGAATAATATACATGTACCTACAAGGAAGGACAGTTAATATGACTACTATTCAAATTTACACACCCACCACTAAGGCCATGAATGAAGGTAGAGAAAATTTCTACCAATTTCCACAATCTGAAATAGATCAAATATGCAATCAGGATGTACTAATAATGACTAGTGACTGGAATGCAAAAGTTGTAAAGAAAGAAGAAGACTCGGTAGTTAGGAAATATGGCCTTAGTGCCAAAAATGATGCTGGAGATCACATGATAGAATTTTGTCAGACCAATGACTTTTTCATTGCAAGTATGTTTTTTCACCAATGTAAATAGCCACTATGAACACAGAATTCACCAGATGGAGCATGCAGGAACAAAATGGGCTACAATTGTGAAAAGAGACATTGGAAAATCTCAATATCAAATATCAGAATAAGAAGAGCAGGTGCTGATTGTAGATAAGATCATCAGCTGCTCATATGCACATTCACACTGATTAGAACAAGTGTACAAGAGTCAAGCTATGACCTTCAGTATATACCATTTGTGTTCAGAGACCATCTCAAGAACAGGTTCAATGTGTTAGACATTAATGATAGAAGACCAAAGGAGCTGTGACATGATTTCAAAGACATCATTTGTGAGGAAAGCAAAACATTATTTAAAAAAATAGGGAAAACACCCATAAAATTCTTGTCAAAAAACTGAATCTTCCCTTTGCAAGTCAAGCAGCTAAAGCAAAAGAGAGACATGATGAAGTTAAGGAAGTAATCAAAAGATTTCAAAGGGCAACTCAAGAAGACAAAATTAAATATTAAAATGACATGTGTAAAGAGCTGGAGAGAGAAAACCAAAACAAACAAAAGGACAGGCTCTGTTTTTCTCAAGTTTAAGGAATTGGAAAAAAATTAAGTCTTGAGTGGAAATAGTGAAAAAATCTATAGGGAAAATATTAAACAACTCAGCAAACATGAAAAGAAGATGGAAGGAATACACAGAATCCTTATACAAAAACAAATTGTTGAATGATCAACCATTTCAAGAGGTTGCATATGATCAGGAACCAATGGTATTGAAGGACAAAGTAGAAGCTGCCTTGAAGGAATAGGTGAAACAATGTTCCAGGAATTGATAAAATAACAATAGAAATGTTCAACAAACAGATGCAGCATTGGAGATACTCACTTGCTTATGCCAAGAGATTTGGAAAATAGTTACATGGCCAATTGATTTGAGCAGATCCATATGTATGCCTATTCCCAAGAAAGGAGATCAAATTGAAAGTGGAAATCATCAAATGATATCATTAATATCATATGCAAGTAAAATTTTGCTAACAATCATACAAAAGAGACTGCAGCCATATATAGACAGTCAACTGCAGGAAAATCAAGCCAGATTCAGAAGAGGACATGGAACCTGGGGCAACATTGCTGATGTCAGATGGATATTAGCCGAAAGCAGAGAAAAAAAGAGAGTTATCTAACTAAGTTTTATTGACTACACAAAGGTATTTGACAGTGTGGATCATAGCAAATTATGAATAACACTGCAATAATGGGAATACCACAACACTTAATGGTACTCATGAAGAATCTACATAGACCAAGAGGCAATCATTTGAACAGAAGAAGGAAACATTGCCTGGTTCAAAGTACGGACAAGTGTGTGTCAGGGCTATATCCTTTCACTCTACCTCCTTAGTCTTTATGCTGAACAAATAAACTGAGAAGCTGGGCTTTATGAAGAAAATGCAGAATCATGATTGGAGAAAGACTCATTAACAACCTGTGTTATGCAGGTGACACAACTCTGCTTGCTGAAAATGAAGATTTGAAACATTTACTGATGAAGATCAATGAACACAGCTTTCAACATGTAATGTGCCTCACCATTAACAAAACAAAAATCCTTGCTACTGGATAGTAAGCAACTTCATGATAAGCGGAGAAAAGTTTGAGGGAGGTTGTCCAAAATTTTGCTTTACTTGGTTCTACAGTCAGCACCCACAGAAGCAGCAGTCCAGAAATCAATAGATGCATTTCGGTGGGAAAAGCTGTGGCAAAAGATATCTTTAAAGTGTTGACAATTAAAGGTGTCACATTGAAGATGATGGTGCTCCTGACTCATGCCTTGGTATTTTCAGTCACAACATGTGATTGTGAAAGCACAATTGAGGATTGAATAAGGGAGACAGGAGATGAATCGATGCTTTTGAATATGCCATGGAGTGCCAAAAGCCTGACAGATCTGTCCTAGGTGAAGTACAACCAGAGTGCTCCTTGGAAGCAAGGATTACTAGGCTGTTTCTTTTGTGTTTTGGGCACATAGTCAGGAAGGACCAATCCCTGGAGAAGGACATCATGTTTGGGATAGTGGCAGGTCAACAACAAAACAAGGAAAATCCTCTTTTAAATGGATTGTCACAGTGTCTACAACAATGAGCTTAAACATCAATAAGATCATGTGCCTGGCACAGTTTGGGGAGTATTTCAGTCTATTGTACATGGGGTCCCTATGAGTCGGACCTGACTGGACCACACATAACAACAACATGTTCTTTTTCCATTCTAATTTTTTAAAAAGTTGATGAGAAAAGGAATTATAAGTCTTCCATTTTCTCTCATAATTAATAGTGAACTATACTAAAGAGGTAAGATGTAAATTTTTGACACATTTATTTATTGATAAAAAGAATATTGACATATGATAGGGGTTATGGTAGGCAGCCACCAACTCCTCAGCCACCTACCCCCCAGGCATTTGGTCCTTAGCCATTTGTAATATGAATATCAATGTAAGCCTCTTCTGAGACAAAGCCTTTGACATGATGGCCCATGCTTTCCTGACAATAATATCCTTACAAACAGCATATTGCTACAAAGAAGAAGAGAATTAAAATCACTCCTCATTTCTACATTCATCCAGGAATGATGCTAAAGACTGTGAGACATGGACCAATCCCCAGTAATTGAATATGACATTGTTTAATGGATTCTGCTTCCTTATGACTGGTAACCAAACTCTCAAACTTTTGGAGTTCCAGACTAAATCCAGTCCTTTGAAGGCTGTGGGCCTCTATTAATACATTCCAGGCACAGGCTCCAGGAATTAAACAGGGTTTTCCTTTCCCTGAAGGCTCAGACCTCACTATAAAAATCACATTTGGCTTTATGCAGCAGTACCCTTTAACCACTAATGTCTTCATTCTCCAAGGTGTTATCCTTAATCAACTATGTCTATATTTTCTGTGTCTTGTATAAATTTTTTATATTGGGAATACAAATAAACTAAGTATCTGCGGCCTGTGGCAGGGAGAAACATACTGCCGCTGGGGCAGATCTGCTGCCACTGGCCTCCTAGACCCACCTCCCTTCATCCAACCCTGCTCTCTGTGTCTCCCTGGTAACAATCTGTATTAAAAAAATACACATAATATAAAATTTCTACTACTATAGTAATTGATCAATTGAAATGATAAATTAACAATATAAATATAACTATAACAAAATTACATGTTTGTAGTTTCACTTTTAGGAAATGCAATCACAGAATGGGCAATGTATAATAGTAAAATGATAATAAAATTCCCGTTTTAAATGTGACCTACACTTTTTAAAATCTTATATCCATTTTAATAAGCAGCATAAATGGTACAAAAGGTTGAAGTTTATCTTTATATAAAATTTATTGTTATGTTTTTATATACAACTATGTATAATATATAACTAATTATATATTTTTATGTAACTATGGATTTAGCTCAGTGGGTAGAGCGCTGCGCTGCAGTCTCTGAGGCCCCTTATTCAATTCCCAGCACCGCAAAAATGGGAGAAGGGCCTGGCAATCCACTCCCAAGGCAATCCCGAAGCACTCAGCCATTGAAAACCCTATGAGGGTCACTATGAGTCGGATACCGACTTGAGGGTACCTAACAACAACATTCATAGACTTGGGCTGGGGTTTAGCTAAGTAGTGAAGTGATGCTCCACGCTTTCTGAGGACCCAGGTTTAATCCCCAGCACTGCAAAAGGGAGGACTTGACAACCCACTCTGGAAGCACTCCCCAAACAATTAGCCATTGAAAACCATATGAGAGAGCTGGGTGCAGTGGCACACACCTGTAATCCCAGTGACTTGGGAGGCAGAGGTAGAAGGATCACAAGTCAGAGTCCAGAAGCAGTCTGCGTAATTTAGCAAGACCCCATCTCAAAAAGTAAAGAAAAAAAACGGGCTGGGGGGTGCAGCTCAGTGGTCCATCACTTGCAAAGCATGCAAGCGCAAAGCCCTGGGTTCAACTCCCAGTACTGAAAAAAAAAAAAAGAAAAAGAAAAAAAAAGAAAGAAAGAAAGAAAGAAAGAAAGAAAAGAAAAGAAAAGAAAAGGAAAGGAAAGAAAGAGAAAAAAAAGAAAACCATATGAGTGTCAGTATGAGTGAGACGGACTCCCCATTACCTAACAACAACAATTCTTAGACCATATTTGAGCTAACACACAGGTGTAAATTGTAAAGCTTGTACAAACTAGAGATCTTATGCATTTTAGAAGTTTATTTATGAATTCAAGGATACAGGTAATCATGTGACATAAACAAAGCAGAGAGAATGTTGAGGAAACGAAGGAAGGTCCCTAGGTTCTTCTTTCCTGAGTGAGTAGTGTTCCTCCAGAACAGTAGAGATGTTAATGAGGTTTATAGGATTATCTTTCATAGCAGGAAGAATTTCAGGGATGCAATATCTCTATTTTATAGTTTAGGTTGTTATAGTGCCTGTTGTTGTTGTTAGGTGCCGTCAAGTCAGTATCTGACTCATAGAGACCCTCATAGGGTTTTCAATGGCTGACTGTTTCGGGATTGCCTTGGGAGTGGATTGCCAGGCCCTTCTCCCATTTTTGCAGTGCTGGGAATTGAACTCAGGGCCTCAGATACTGCAGCGCAGCGCTCTACCCACTGAGCTAAATCCCAGCTCGTTATAGTGCCTACTCAACATTTTCCAAAAAGCTTCACTGCACAAATCCACAAATCCATGGATCTTGGTTTGTTTTACTGGAAGTGCTTTTTAAAAATGTATTTAGTTTTTATTTTGAGACAGACTCTTGCTAAATTCCACAGGCACCTGGCCTTGAACTTGAAATCTTCCTGCCTCAGCCTCTGGAGTCACAGGGATTATAGGTGTGAACCACAAAACCTGACTATACGTACTTTTTAAACCAATGTAATTGACTTTAAGAGACTCAACTCAGACATAGTTACACCAGGCAAAAATGATATTTTATGTAATAAATAATAATATATCATTTTGTTACTTTTACAAAGAGATGAATATATTTAAAATTATAGGATTTATTTTTCTGTTAAACAAATATTACTTAAACCAACAATAAGAATAGTAAACAGAAGTAATTTTTAGTAATTTGTGGTAAGACTATTATACTGACAATATCTATGAGAAAAATCTGACATTTTAAAATTTCCTTCTGCACTCTAAAACAGCAATTAATTATTCATCTTTACTTTTATCCTTTCTTGAATCTGGTTTATTTTATTCTTTGTTATTATTTTTTCTTTATTTATTTGTTTTGATGTTGCACATTTCTGTAATTTAATTATTTTCTAGACTGAATAAAATTACATAATTTCCAAATGAACTCATCCAGTTTCCTATTCTGTTGACTATTTACCTTTGAAGGGTAAAATGCTTGGTCATAGCTATATAAGTTAAACTGCTTGCAAAGAAGATTGCCAGCAATTCCTCCTATGTTTAACTTTTTGAGTCCTTTTAAACTTCCTATTAGACATTAGGTCTTGTACACTATTGTATGGTGTATTAAGACACCTGTTGTTGTTGTTAGGTGCCCTTGAGTTGGGTCCAACTCACAAGGACCTTCATAGGGTTTTCAATGGCTAATTGTTTTTTCCCCTGCTTGCTTCAGAAGTGGGTTGCCATGTCCTTCTCCCATAAAAGCACACAGTTGTAAGAAATTTTCAAAAGAGAACATACTATGACAATAATAAAAAGACCAGGGATTATCAGGGTTAAGGGGGAAGGGAAGAAAGAGTAAATGGAGTACAGAGGATTTTTAGGTCAGTAAAACTGTTTGGGGGCTTGGATTTAGCTCAGTTGGTAAAGCACCACTCTGCAGTATCTGAGGTCTCAGGTTCGATTCCCAGCACCTCAAAAAGGGAGAAAGATGTGGCAATCCATTCGTGAGGTTATTCCGAAACAATCAGCCATTGAAAACGACCCTATGAGGGTCGTTATGAGTCAGACATGACTCCAGGGCACCTAACAACAACAACAAAAACTACTTTGTATGATATTATAATATAATGGTGGTTACTTATCATTTGCCATGATTCCAAACCCATGGAATCCTCATGAACACATTATACTCAGACAGGCTGTCTGGTGATGGTAGTGGTGGTAAGGCAGTAGGTGTATGGGAAATTTTTCCTTCCACTCAATTTTGCTGTGAACATTAAATGTTTCTAGTAAATAAAATCTTTAAACATCATTTTGTTTTGCAATTTTTTGTCAATCATACCTTGATGAAGGTCAAAAAATAAATATTAATAAAAAATAATGAACATAAGTGTTATAAGACTAATTAAGCAATTATTCCCTCTATTTAACAACAAATACCAATGACTTATTTCTTTTGGTCCAATGATACTGTAGTATATTTTTTACTCTTTCTGTTTTCCAGTACTTTTCCAGTACTTTAGCAAATTGACTGGAACATTTAAGACAATCTTCTTTTTTCTTAAGCAAATCTGAATTCAGTTAAATGTAACATTCATTTTCCCTCACAGATCTGCTCTTATCAGGTACAAAGTACACGAATTCTTAAGTATCAGTCCAATAAGATAACTTTAAGTATGACAGTTCCTCAATAAAATAATTTGAGAATGGGACACTTAAGGATTTTACTTTTAGCAACAGCAGGTTAGGTTTGTAGGAATAACTTTAAACTTTTCTGAAGTGTCTATTCACATAACATCTATTGGCTTTTTTTTTTTCATAGACAAGCTATTTATCTAGCAGGCTCTTCATATCTATTCATGATAAAAGATGTTTCTGAAATATGCTTTATTTTTAAACACTATAATGAATATCAAATTTTTTCATAAGCCAAACTGAGCATTACTATTGCTCAGTAAAATTTGTTTTGAAGCTGAGAGGTAATTTGAACTCTTGGAATTTAAGCTGCATTCCATATAAGTTATCATTTTAATAAGTAAGTTGAAAAAGTCTTGTTTAACTTGGCTGCACTTTTCTAGTGACCTTTGTGTGTGTGTACTCTGAAACCGTTTTGTTTCACTTAAAAATGTGTCATTTATTTGCTGCCCAAACTTTGTTATGTTTTACAGTGATGTCAGACTTCCAGGTACAATCAGTTCATCCTTTATAAGCCATTGATGATAACTTCAAAGATCAAATAGTTTTGGGGAAATAGTGTACAAATATCTGTTTTTCTACAATTTTCTCCATTCTTATTCTCAAATTCTGTGCAGAAACTGAAGAGAGAAGATAACTAAGAGCTATGCGTTATCTTGGTTTGGAGTCCAGAAAAGAAAGATGTAACTGACAAAATCCAAATAAATTGACAAAATCTAAATTCATAAAATCCAAATGAAGTGTAGCTTTTAATTAATAATAATGAACAAATGTTGATTTTTAAAATGACTTTATAAATGTGCAATGTCAGTATGAGATATAAACACAATTAACCATAGAGAAAATTAGGAAATGAGTGATACATGAAAATTCTCAAGACTATTTTTATAACTCTTCTATAAATCTATTATTAAAATGAAATGTAATTTAATTATACATTCTGTGTACATTGCCTTAACATTATTTTTAAACTATGCAAGTCCGATATCGAAAAATCATCAAAAAATTGCTTACAAAAATTGATAGAGATTAAAATAAAAGTGATGTAGTGTTCATGGATAGAATGAGTCATGGGTGTGATTAATTCTTACAAATAGATTTATAGATTATATGCATTATAAACAAAATCCTAGTGCAATTTCTTTAGGAATTGGCAGGCTATTTTTATGAAAATGCTAAAAATTATGATATCCAAAACATTTCAGAGAAGAGCAAAGTTGAAAGATCACATTATCTCAAGATTTACTTTAAAATTACATTAACAAAGACATTTTTGTATTGGCATAAGAGCAAATGTACAGGAATGGAACTGAATGCACATATGTTCAGTTTAATTCAATTAACTATCAACAAGGGTGCCAAGATAATTTAGTGAGAAGAAAATCGTCTTTTCAACAATCAGTCCTGCAACAGCCACATAAACATATGAGGATAAATGAACATTAAATCTTACCTCACTGTATACACAAAGATAAAATTTGAAGTGCCATACATAATGAATGTAATTACTAAAACCATAAAATTTCTGTGAAAATAGGAAATGTTAACAATCATAGATTAGCCAATGTTTGATTTTTTCTTTTCTTGATTTTGATAAGACACAAAAAGAAAAAAATTACTAGTTTAAAATAGACAGATATTTTTAAAAATTAAACATTTAGATCTTTAAAAGGCTTTTTTTTTTCTCTCTCTCTATTGGAGGTTGAACCCAGGGCCTTGCACTTGCATGCTTTGCAAATGCTGGACCACTGAGCTGTACCCCCAGCCCATATTTTTTACTTTTTGAGACAGGGTCTTACTAAGTTTCGCAGAATGCCTCTGGCCTCAAATTTGCCATCCTCCTACCTCTGCCTCCCTGGGTGCTGGGATTACAGGTGTGTGCCACCCTGCCCAGCTTAAAAGGCATTCTTAAATTATATGTTGTAGTAGGAAGAAAATATTCATAAGTTTCATATGTATATATGTAAATTGTTCTATATATATGTATATGTGTGTATATATATACATACATATACATATATATGAAAATTTTAATAACTCAGTAGCAAGCAGGAAACAGGAAGAAAAAGTGAATGTGAACTTCCAAAGTGTAATGAGATCACAAAATAGGCGTATAGCATGATATTCAACATTATTATCACCTGTTATTGTGCCAAGTATGTCCTGTATCCCCTAAAATAGCCAAAATTTAAAAGATTGACAATTCCACTTACATAACCCTTTGGCATTATACCATATGATTACATCATAGGACACCCTGTAAATGAGTAATCTAATCTATATTTGCAGAAATAAAAGGGTACATTTTATTACACATAAATTTTATCTCATTAAAATTAATCAATAATTATTAACAGTTCTTTCTGGCATCTTCTTCTTCTCTGAAGTGCCATAACTGGCCTTTATTGTCTTCTTTCACAATTTGACCTTCCCCTTAAAATATGGACAATTACTTTTCCTTTCATTATACATACATTATAAATGGACAAGTACAGGGCTTTGATCTTTGCATTTAACAGATCAATCAAGAACAATCTAAATGGAATTGAAAAGAAGTTTTAGGGTCTTTGAGTTACAACACTGCCTGAACATTTTTAGTAAATATGGAAAATTGAAAATTACAAAATTATTTTATCTGAAAGTGGTATAATGTGTGCAACACACCTGTCATTCTTTCATTGGCTTTTAGAGAGAAAAGTATAAGTTTCATGCCATAGATTGCTTTCCTGTTTTCATACAAGAAGTACGCCCAATTATTATTTTCTTTATGTGTACAATTATTTTAATATATGTATATATTAGATATTTCCATTGTCACTGTTTTATTTCATGCATAAACATGTAAAACTAATCAAATTCACAAATATTAACTTAAAACATTAAATTTGATTCCACAGCTGGTAGGAAAAAGTTGAAGATTCAGAGACAAGAATCATTTTATTATTGCAAAAATTTCTAGAGTAGTAGCTTTGCACATTTTTGTGCTTTAAATCCTAAAAATTGGATTCCATATTAAAAGGAATTGGATAATCTATCCATTCTTATTTATAAAGTAAATCTGTATAGCTTACTGATATCCCTAAACCTTCTTTGTGAAAGAACAATTATTCCCTCAAAACCAATTTGATGTCTCTTTTCCCTTATCTGGTATTTCCTTTGTGTGTGTGTGTATACATACAATTTTTATATACATAATTCTATGTACACAATAGTCCCTCATCTAGAATTTCATATATATGAAATTTCATATGAATATGAAATATGAATATGAAATATGAAATTTCATATATATATGAAATGTATATATATATATAAATATGATATGTATATATACATATTATATTTTTTTTCAAGCCTGCAGCCATAGCACTGTGACATCCGATCTTGTCACATCTCAGAAGCTAAGCAAGTTTGCGACCATGGATGGTAGACTGCCTGCGAACACCAGGTGCTATAGGCTTGGGAGCCAGACTGTCAACCCACTCCCAAAACTCAATATGCCATTGAAAACCCTATGAACAGCAAAGAAGCACTGACAATAGTATTTTCGCCTGTTGTATGTATGGTTGCTATGAGTCGGATATGGACTCCATGGCATCTAACAACAACAGTATATAATTGCAAATGAATAATACTGCAGGAAAACACGGCATGCTTCTGTGTTTTAAAATTGTAGCCAAAGGCAGAAATATATTATAATGGTTTGAGTTTTTCCCTAAATAAAATTTGAACTTCAAACCATGATAATTATGAATGTGACATTATTTGGAAATAGGGAAACCATAGATGTAATGAAATTTATATGAAGTCATTAGGGTGGCCCCAAATCCAGTATGATAGTTATGCTTTTAAGAAGGAGAAATTTGGACACAAAAACAATATATCAAGAGGGAATATGGAAGGCAAGATTAGATTGAAGTTTCCATAAGTCAAGGAACCCAGAAAGACAACTTCATGCCCAGGCCAAAGGAAGAAGGAAGGAGGGACTCCTTCCCCAGAACCTTTAGAGAGCAGAGCTCTGCTGACATGTTCTTCCCAGACTTCCAGTATCAGAACTCAGAGAAGGTAACTTTTGGTTGTTTCAGGGACTCAGTTTATTGTTATACAGCCCTGAGAAACTGATTAGCTCACCAATTGTTATTATTCTCCATGGGAACTTTGAAAATGTTTATTGAGGATAGACGCTGATATTTCTGTATGAACAAGTAGATGTCATACAATTCATATGACTGTCTATGAAAAAGAAATTTACCTGGTCATTTATTGCATTAGTTCCCTGAGGTCATTGTACCAATTATCACAAATGCAATGGGTTTAAAGTACAGAATTTTTTTAATATACATTTCTGGAAGTTAGAAATCCAAACCAAGATGTCATCAGAGCAATACTCTGTGACAGTTTGTTATGAACATCAACATCCCTTGACTTGTAGACACATTACTCTGATCTCTGCCTCCGTGGTCACACTGCCCCTTCCTCTTTCATGTGTCAGTCTCTTGTGTCTTCACTTCCCCTTATCATTGGATTTATGCCCCATATGGATAATCCAAAATGAACTCTTTCTCTCAAAATCCTTAATTTATAAGCATATAAGTTTTCCATGTAAGTTTTGCCATATAAATTAATGTTTACTCTTGCCACATAAGGTAATATTCACAGGTTGTGGATATTAGGACATGGGTGTATTGTTTTTGAAACTAATATTCAGCCCACAAAGACATATAGCCCTTTACCTTTCTTTATAGCCATAACCACAGCCATGCTTATAATTCCTTGAAGATATTATCAAACATCCAACATTTTTTTCTAATGACTTTTTATCTACATTTTCATATAGAAGTTACTGGAAACTAAAAATTTATTCAAATGAAGTAACTGAAATCTTAAAAATTGTAATACTTTATTTTGTATATTTTCTACAATGATGTGGGAGAATGATTCAAATTATAATTTTATCAATTACATTTTTATCACCCAAATTCTATAATTTACATTAGTATTCATTCTTAGTATTATAGATTCTGTGAGTTTTGATATGTGTATAATGACATATATCTGCTATGTTGTACCCTACTGATTAGAGTCACTGCTCCAAAAATCCTTTGTGCTTTTCCTATTAATTCCTACCTTTGTCTGGATCTTTGGAAACCACCAATCTTTTAACTTTCTTCATTATTTTGCCTGTTCCAGAAAGTAATGAATTTGGAATCTTATAGTATATAGCCTTTTCATATAGGCTTTTTCCATTTACTAATATTCATTTAAGTTCTTTCCATGTGTTTTCTTAGGTTGATAACTCATTTCTTTGTGTATTGATAGTTTTCTATTGTCCAGTTGCATGGCAGTTTATCCATCTCTCACTGAAGGACATCTTGGTTGTTTCCAAGTTTTGTCAATTACAAATAAAGCTGCTATTAACATTCATGTGAATATTTTTGTAGTTAAAACTCCATTGGATAAATACCATGAAATGTCATTTCTAGATCATGTGGTAACTTCAAGTTTTGTTTTTGCAAAGAGGAAAAACTCCTTATCTTCTGAAATGGCTACATCATTTTGCATTCTCACCAGAAATGAATGAGAGTTCCTACTTCGTCATTCACATTCTTGGCAACATTTGGTGTTATCAATGTTCTGGTCTTTGGTCATTTTAATAAGTGTGTAGAGATAACTCTGTTTTGCTTTAATTCACATTTTCCTGAAGACATATGAGGTGGTACAACTTTTCATATTGTAAGTGGTACCAAAGGAGAGCTGACAGCAAACCTTGGTTCTTGGTTACATTTATAAAAGATTTTAAAAGCAAACTCTGAAGGGAACTTTGAGAATATATAGAGTTGGATAAAAAGAGAATTACTGAGTGCTGGGGAAAGCAGGTTGGGGATATAGGTTGGCATGGGGAGAAAGGAGATAGATAAAGGAAGAAAAACTTATACCATTTGAGATTGAAATCAGGAAGTCCGTAGGTCCAGCATTAAAGGTTCATGAACAGTTGCATTTACACTTCTGAATTAGAGGTCAGGAAGCACGTGGGTCGAGCAGTCAGGCTTCAGTCATCTATGAACATCTGAAAACAACTGCAAACATCTCTGGGCACCTACAGACATCTGTAGATTTCTCTGCACAGTTGCAGACTTCTGGACACTCTGGGCATCTGGATGCTGCAGGCACTGCTGACAAGTGAAGATAACTGCAAAGATATTTGGACACTGCAAACAATTATAGATGCTGCAGGCTCTGGACACTGCATCAAGTTGTGGGACTTTGGGGGTTTTTAAGTCCCATCTCATTAACCTGCTGCAGCCATACCACCCTGGTATCCCATCCCCTCAGATGCTATGCAGAAGCTATGCAGAGTTGAGTCAGGACTGGTTAGTCCTTAGATGGAAGATGGCCTAAAAATACCAGGTGCTGCAGCCTTGGGAGAAGGACCTGGCAATCCACTCCTGAAAAAATCTGTCATTGAAAACCCTATGAATAGCAGAGAAGCACTGACAACAGTGCAGGGGATGGCACAGTGTTGGGGAGAATTTTGTCTGTTGTACATAGGGTTGATATGAGTCAGGCCTGACTCAATGGCACCTAACAAAAACTACAGGACAGATATCCCTACCCTCTTTTTGATATTCTCTTCAAGTGTGTCATATTTCTCTCACCCTCCAGCTGAAGCTGGCTTTACTTGGCTATGAAACAGGCTGTCCTGCTTATCATAGGAGGAACCCTGACTTTAGCTCTTTTTCCTAGCCCAGACATGAAAACATCTGTTGTCTTCATCTGAAAAGTGAATTACTGGCTACAAACTGAAAGAGTGCTAGGCAGGAAGAAAGGGAACTAACGAAAAAGTCTCTTCAGGCACCTACTTCTCAGTCATGTGATTCCCAGCCACCTGAGATATGACTGTCAATGTGAGCTCCCTCTGAGAGAAATCCCTTAATCCAGTGTTCAGTGCTTCCCTGCCAGGAGGACGCATAGGACTAAAATTACTTCTACATTTAGCCATGAAGGATGAAAAGGACTATGTGAGAGTTACCCACTCCAAAAAAATGAAAAGGACATTGTTGAACAATGCCTGCTCACTTACCAAGATCACAATCATCTGGAATCCTAAGCTTTTGAACCATCTGCTTCTGGGCCCATTTCTTAGAAGACTTTGGGGACTCCATCAGCCCATTCCAGGAATAGACGCTAGGAATGTTTCTTTCCTCTCCTCAGGTTTCAAACTTCACTATAAGAGACACAGGTGACCTCAACATTATGGAGAAAGAGCCCTTTCCTTTGCCTGCCTTCACAACTTGAATATCTGAAAATCTATATCTGTATTCTGTATGTTTAATAAAATTAATCTATATTCTCTACTATAATGCCTATGTCTCATATAAATTCTTTTATACACTAAACACAAATGGACCAAGGTAATATCTACTGCACCAGGGAGGTAGCTGCTGCTGGTCTCCTAGAGAGGCTTCCCAGACCTGCTAGACCCAATAGTCCGCCATCCTGGTAACAAGAACACATCATTTGTAAAGGTCCTACTGGCTACAGATTAGGCCATTTGTGAGAAGATATTATCTATCAGGAATCCTGCTACTTGCAAAGGATGGCAACTATCAGGGCACTATTTGCCACCAGATTAAGATTTTGTCTCAGAGGAAACTCACATTGATATTCCTGTTTCAAAAGATAGATGGAAAGCAGATGGCTGCAGAGGCCCCTTTACTCTCTTTGTTCCTACCTAGCGTCCCCTAAATCAATATGATGGGCTAGCTCTTTGGTAAGATGTGCACTAAAATATCTTAAAAAGTTCTTTGTTTTCTTATTACTGAGCTTAAACAATTATTTGCACTTGTTGGATAACAGTCTTTTATTAGATACGATTTCTGCAAATATTTTTTTCTCAGTTTATAGCTTATGCTTTCATTCACTTGACAATGTTTTACACACAGTAGATTTTTAAAAAATTTAGTAAATTAAGACTGATGGATTTTTTTTCTTTCATGGGGGGTACTATTGGTGTTGTATCTAACAAGTCTTTGCTAAACCTAAGGTCATCTAAACTTTGTCCTATTGTACGATCAAGTAGTTTTATAGTTTTATAACATATATAAAGGCCTATGGAGTGTTTTGAGTTAGTTTTTATGAAGGATGTGAAAACTTTGTCTATATTTCTTTCTTTTTTCTTTCTCTTTTCTTGTTCTCATGTGGTTGCCCAGTTGTGTCAACATCATTTGTAGAAAAGATTTCTTTTTTCATTGTATTACTTTTGTTCCTTTGCTAAAGATCATTTGATTATTTCTATGTAGGTGTCTTTCTAGGCTGTCTCATCTTTCCATTGATTTACTTATTGATTCCTTCACCAATATCTGTGTTTTGATTATTATATTTTTATAGTAAATCTTGAAGTTGGATAGTGTCAGTCTTCAATTTCATTTATATCCTTTAACATTGCATAGTTTAAGTTTTTGTTTGTTTCTCCATATAAAATTTAGGATCAAGTGTGTCAATATTCAAAAAATAAGTTACTGAGATTTATTTATTTATTTATTTATTTATTTATTTATTTATTTATTGTGGTTCCTGGCTTGGAATCCAGGGTCTCTCACTGCTATACAAGTACACTATGACTGAACTATATCCCTAGCTCTTTTCATTATCAATGTTGTTTTTTTTTAATTTTTAAATTTTTTTTGAGACAGGTTCAATCTTCGTTGTCCAGGCTGGCCTCAACCTTTTGATATTTCCTGCCTCTGATAGGTGGAGGTAGGTAGGAATAAAGAGGACAATAGGGCCTTCTTTAGCAATCACCTTCTAGGTACCTTTTGAGACATAAATATCAAGGTGAGCTTCCTCTGAGACAAAAATAGTAATTTTCATATAGCATGATCACTAAGAGATAATACTTTCTTGAAAATTTCCTGATCTGTAAGTTATAACACCTTTACAACTGGTCAGATCTATAAATAGTAAGTTACTTTACATATGAAGTTACCTCCATGTCCCTGCTAGGAACATGAGCTAATATGAGCCAGCACCCATCCTGTGATAAAGAGAAAGATCTGTGGGCAGGCAAGACTGGGCTGAGGGATTTGGGAGTATGACACACCTGAAGATGAGATAAAACAGAAGGGAAGAATATCTGTCCCTTTAATGAGATAGGCACTTAGCCCCCACGATCTCTCCCCTTGAGTTAGAGTTCCCAGTATCCAGATATCTATAGATGCCACCATTCTCAGCAAAGTCCTGAGTACACAGAGTCCTTAGAGTCTACAAAGTCTGCAGAATTCAAACATGGACAGAAATCCACAATATCCACAATTTGCAGTGTCCACGGCTCTCACCCATGTCTACAATTCTCAGCAGTGTCCAGAGCAACCTGCAGAAGTCTCCAGTTTTCAGTAGCTGTCTACAGTACTACTCAGATATTCAGAGGCACCTGTAGCCTTACTGCTGTACTTGTATACTTTTTTACCTTTAACTCAGGAGCAAAAATGCAGCTATTACACAGATCTTCACTGTTGGATCTGCCAGCTTTCTTCTATGTCAGAAAGCTTAACTTTCTCTGTCTTTTCCATCTTGCCTCTCTCCATATTTGGTAATATCCCCAACCTGTTTGCTCTAGCATTTCTTCTTTCCTGACTTTCATGAACTCTACTCAAAGTTATCTTTTTGGTTCCTTTATAAATTCGTTTACTAAGAAGACCAACAATCCACAGAGACACCCTTCTTGTGACCAGTACCACCTCTGCCTCTCAAGTGCTGAGATTATACATGTGCAGTATCACAGTTGGCTTCATTCCTGGGAGGGAGAACTGCATGAAATCTGTACATCAAGCAAAGAAGAACTGATATCTTGACAATATTGAGTTTTCCTGTCTATAAATATACAATATATGGTATATCCTTCAGTTTAGATGTTATTTTACTTATTTCAAATGAGTTTTATGTAAGTAGGAGTATAGCTCAGTAGGAGAGAACACACATAAAGCCTTGGGTTCAATTACCAGCAGAAATAAATAAACAAGCAAACAAATAAAATTCTGGTGTTCCTTATGAAAATATTGTACATTTTAAAATACATTTATACCTAAGTATTTCACTGAGGGATGATACCATAATTAGTGCTGTACTTTTTAATTTGAATTCCACTTGCTTACTACTGACATATAGAAAAGTGAAGGCCTGCAATAAATCAGACTTGTATCTCCTTCCAGTTATAACCACTATTAGTTCCAGAAGTATGTTCGTGGATTCATTCAGGTTTTCTACATAGATGATAATGTCATCTATGAACAAAGATATATTTATTTCTTCCTTCCTAAGCAGCTTACCTTTTATTTAATTTTCTTATTGCATTAGCTAGGATTTCCACTATGATGCCAAAAGGGAACGGTAGAAGAAGATATACTTGCTTGGTTCCGTATTTTAGTGGAAAAGCATTTTTTTTTCTTTTATTCAGTCTATAGCTGCTTTGGAGATATTGTTTGTCATATTGAGGCACTTGCCCTGTAGTCCAAATTTACTGAGATTTTTTTTCAAGAATAGATATTATTTTTTGTAAAATGCCATTTCTGCATCTATTGATATGATTATGTGACTTTTTTCTTCTTTAGACCACTGACATAATGAATATAGCAATTGATTTTCAAATATTGAAGCAGTCCTGCATAACTGGTCATGGCTGATAATATTTTTAAATATTGATGTTTTTGTACATTTGAGTGCAATTTATAGCCACTCTATGTACAGCAGAACGAAACACTCTCCTATTCGGTCACAGGCACCTGATCTTTATGTTTAAGCCCATTATTGTAGACACTGTGTCAATCCATCTGGTGGAGGGTTTTCATTGACCTGCCACTCTCGCACACATGATGTCCTTCTCCAGGGATTGGTCCTTCCTGACTACATGTCCAAAATGGCAGTCTAGCCATCCTTGCTTTCAAGGAGCACTCTGGTTAAACTTCCTCTAGAATAGATCTGTTGGTTCTTTCAGCAGTTCATGGTATATTCAATAATCATCTCCAGCACCATAATTCAAAAGCATCAATTCTTCTCCTGTCTCCCTTGTTCAATGTTCAGCTTTCACAACCATATGATGCGACTAAAAACATCATAGCATGAGTCAGGTGCACCTTCGTCTTCAAAGTGACATCTTTGCTTTTCAATAATCTAAAGAGATCTTTTGCCACAGCTTTCCCCAAAACAATACATCTTTTAATTTCTTGACTACTGATCCCACAGGTGTTGATTGTAGAACCAAGTAAAGCAAAATCATGGACAATGTCAATCTTTTCTCCATTTATTGTGAAGCTGCATCCTGACCCAGTTGTAAGGATTTTTGTTTGGTTGATGTTTAGTGGCAACCCATACTGAAGGCTATGATCTTTGATCTTCATGAGTAAAGGTTTAAAATCTTCTTCACTTTCAGCAAGTAGAGTAGTGTCATCTGCATGATGCAGGTTGTTAATGAGTGTTCCTCCAATCCAGTTGCTTCATTCTTCCACATAAAGTATAGCATCTCTGATTATTTGCTCAGCATACAAATTGAAGTGATATGGTGAAAGTATACAGCCCTGAAACACACCTCTCTCAACTTTAAACCAGGCAGTGTTTCCTTTTGAACAACTGCCTGTTGGTTCATGTACAGATTCCTCATGAGTACAATTAGGTGTTCTGGTATAATTAGATGCTCAAAATGTTACCCATAATTTGTTATGATCCACACAGTCAAATACCTTTGCCTAGTCAATAAGACATAGATATCTTTCTGGTATTCTCTGGTTTTGGCTAATGTCCACCTGACATCAGCAATGATGTCTCTAGTCCCCACCCTTTTCTAAATTTAGCTTCATTTTCCAGCAGTTCCCAATCTATGTACTGCTGCAGTCTCTTTTGAATGATCATTAGTAAAATTTTGCTTGTGTGTGATATTAATGATATTATCTGATAGTTTCCACATTCGCTTGGATCCCCTTTTTTGGGAATAAGCCCAAACATGGATCTCTTCCAGTCAGTTGGCCAGATAGCTGTTTTCCAAATCTGTTGGCATAAATGTGTTAGCGCCTCCAGTGCTGCATCTGTTTGTTGAAACATCTCTATTGGTATTCCATCAATTCATGAAGCCTTGTATTTGCCAGTTCCTTCAAGGCAGCTTTCACTTCGTCCTTCAATACCACTGCTTCGTCTTCATATGCAACTTCTTGAAATGGTTGGTCATCTGCCATTTCTCTTTTGTATAGTGAACCTGTGTATTTCTTCCATCTTCTTTTTTTATTCAAAATTTTTAATGTGCAACTTAATATGTTTTATCCTGATATGCTTTTCATTGTGACCTTTCCATCCATATATGCATTTCATTGTACATTGCACAGATGACTTCCCCCCTGCCCTCTTGTGCCCCTCCTTCCCCCTCTTCCACCCTCCCCACCAATGGCATCTCTTCTACTTGCATGTCTTTTGGTGGGAATATAGTAAAAATGGCTATCCTACCAAAAGCATTCTATAGTAAAATAATAGCTATACTAATATTTCAAAAATAAAATGAATGTTAATTCTAGGTATCATATCCATATTGAAATACATGGATCATCTTATGAATGAGTAGGAATAACAAAATGCATTGGGGAGAATCTTATCTAAAACATGTGTGTGTGTGTGCGTGTGTGTGTGTGTGTGTGTGTGTGTACCCACACATTTATGTGCATGTATATTTAAGTCAATGTCTTTATTCATTTGAAAATATCACCCAAGTGCTTTAGCACATCTGCAGAGGAAACATATTCAAGCACTACTCAATAGGTTGTCATAAACATAAAACTTGTTTAACATGTAGTTTGGAAAGCTTTCATGAATGTGTTTGAATTGAAAGGTGACTTTCTGAACTGAAAGTCTGATATACACAAGAATGAAATAATTCTGCTTTCATTGGAGAAACATGTCCCACAGGATGCAAATTTGTGGGATACAAATTCATCTTGTATAAGAATTTTTGGCTTCTATTTCATATACCCAAAGGAATAACAATTCTGATTCCAGTAAAGCTTTGTAGAAGCCACATTTTAGTTTTCAGAAAGATTGTATGGATCAGCTAACCTTTGTCAACTAATATTTGTGATAGTAAAAAGCATAAGACCAAGAATACCTAGATCCAATTTACATTGAAATAGGGATAGGTATCAAAATAAAAAATCATTTATACCTTGAAAAGCTCTTTGATATATTCCAAACTCCAAATATTCTCACATATTCCCACTTTTGTCATTTGTATGCCTTTCAGTAGCAAAGCAATTGACCAGTGTAATGGAATCCTTAGAAAATCCTAACACTTATATTCTGAGCATTATATATTTGGGCGGGCTGGGATTTAGCTCAGCTGGTAGAGAGCTGTGCTGCAGTCTCTGAGGTCCCGAGTTCAACTCCCAGCACCACAAAAATGGGAGAAGGACCTGGCAATCTACTCCCAAGGCAATCCCGAAACAGTCAGCTATTGAAAACCCTATGAGGGTCGCTATGAGTCGGATACTGACTGGACGGCACCTAACAACAACAACATACATTTGGGCAGCTCTTTCCAAAGAGAATACATGGATTGAAAATTTTACCTTAAATAGTAGATAAAGTCAGTTTAGAATTTTGCCAATGTAATTGTCTCAATGTCTGAGGAAATAGAACACCATTCAAACACCATTTGAAATGTCCTATTTTTAGTCTCTGTAGCACATGGCCAAAGTGAGACTGCATCCTCTCTTAACCATATTGCTTCCTGATCTAATGCAATGGACATATATTTATTTATAAAATGAAATCATTCTTTAGTTTGATTGCTTATTTGTCTTTCTGAAAAGAAGAAATATGCCTTGACATAAAGATGCAGTTTATTTTTTATTTAATATTTCTTAATTCTTCAAAGCCATATTCAAACTTGGAGAAAAGGGATGCAATGGGAAATTATTCACTTTATATCTTTATCATTCTGAGAAAGCTGGAACATACAAAAACAATGAATGAATATTAAAATATCTGTAATTTAATTTTTATAGATTTCTTATGATTTAAAAATATATAGAGAATCCAAGATACAATGTTGTTGCTGGTGTTGGGTGCTGTAGAGTTGGTGTCTGACTCATAGCAACCCTATGTACAACAGGCAAAACACTACTGTCCCTGATTCTCTGCTATTTATAGGGTTTTCAATGGCAGATTGATTTTTGGGCGTGGGTTGCCAGGTCTTTCTCCCAAGCCTCCAGCATCTGGTCTTCCTGGGTGGTTTCTCATTCAAGTACTAACTAGGCCAGACCCTGCTTAGCTTCTGAGATCTGATGGGCTCAGGTGCCAGAGTGCTATAGCTGCAGGCAAGATCTAAGAGAATACCTTTTATTTTTGTACTATCTATTATTGTGCATAAGAAGAAAACTATAAGTTATACCACATCTCCAAATTGTAATTTAGAATAGAAGATAACTAATCAGTCACATAAATCCAATAGTCCTATAGTATCTTATGATTGAAAAGAAATAAACAAGGTAACAACAACAATAACAAAGAGAGTACTGAGTATACAAGACTCAAAATGATTGACTACATAGTGAAATGAATTGGTTTGAGATGTTTGTTTAGTTTTAAAAATTTAATTAACAATCTGCCTTTTAGGACAAGGCCTCATACTAAGTGGAATCGCAGTCTTTTTGTTGTAGCTGTTGCTGTTGTTGTTGTTGTTGTTGTTGTTGTTGTTGTTGTTAGGTGCTATCAAGTCAAGGTGGAGATCTGAGGAGAGCTGATGCCAGGGTGGTACAGCTGCAGGCTCAACCTTTTTATAGGGAATGGAAATCACCTTTGTGTGAGATTGAAAATAGTCAAAGGAATTATTTGCCCAATCATTCATTATGCAACTCAATACAGCCAGAAAAGAAATAGATACAGCAAAGGCATTTAATGGCAAAACTGAGTATTTGATTCATCAAGTTTTATGGAAATAATTCTGTACATTAAATTTACTTTCTCTATAGTAAAACAACCTCAAATAATTTGGTATAGTAATGTAGTAACATGTGTGTTTAATTATGTTATTATCCACCCAAATGGGAGATAAATTATAGCTTGTAGAATTTCTAAGTTCACCAACTAAGTTCACCAATAAGTTCACAACTTAGTAGTTCACCAACTAAGAAGCAGAACACAAAAATCTGTGAATATGCAGAATTAAATCTGAAAGCAAGGGGTGGCCCACACACATCTGTGCTTTAAGAAATTAACATATTCTTGATATGAAATCTGTATAAGTATAATTAAAATTCTTTGAACATGGTCTATGAAATGTTGTTAGGAGCTGTCAAGTCCTGTCCAACTCATAGTGACCATCCATAGGGTTTTCAATGGCTGATTTTTTCCCGATTGTTGTGGGAATGGGCTGCCAGGTCCTTCTCCCATTTTTGCTATGCTAGGCATTGAACCCAGGGTCTCAGAGAGTACAGATCAGCACTCTACCAACTGAGCTAAATCTCAACCCCAGTCTGTGAAATAGTAGATAAAAAAATAAAAACTCTCAACCGAGAGTGGTGGCGCACTTCTGTAATCTCAGCGCATGGGAAGGCAGAGGCAAGAGGATCACAAGTTAGAGTCCAGAGGCAGTCTGCATAATTTAGCAAGATCCTGTCTCAAAAATTAAAAAAAAAAAAAAAGGACTGGGTGTTCAGCTCAGTGGTCCAACACTTGCAAAGTGTACAAACTTGCCCTGGGTTCAAATTCCAGTACCACAAAAATAAATAAATAAATAAATAATAAATGAGTCTTTTCCAGAAAGAATTGATCTTTTAATGAACTGATGCTCTGTTTTGTTGCTTGTTTAGTTGAAATAAGAGAAGAAATCTCAGTCTAAGATATATTGTGTAAGAAAATTTAGGACAAAAACTGCAGAAACTCAAAAGAAAATAATCACACAATCTGGTAACAGAAAATTAAGGTAATTTCTCATGTCCATTCTTAAGTGCCTCATATTAATCAGAGTTCCATGTGGTCAATTATCTGAAGCTATTTTATAGCTTCAAAGTAAAGGTTTTTGACTGTTGCGGTTTTTGATATGCTCTCAACTGTATAAAATCCTTATGCCAATGTTTATTCATCCTAAAAATTATATATGAATCTCTTCTACTACCTTCAACATGTGAGTGTAATACAAGAATAGCTGTAGGTTGTTTTGAAATACATATAAGTGCCAAGAATCACACTATAAAATACTATTTCTGTATGTCTTTTTCCTTAAATTTCCCTTTAACTGATTGCCATGGCAGAAAACATATCCTAGTAAGAGAATAACAGTCTCTGGATGCTGAAAAGATAAATGTACGTAGGACAATATTAATTATACCAAGCAGTAATTATATAAGATAAATCTATGCAAAAAAAAGTTTTCAAGAAATGAGGTTCTTATCCATTGCTCTATTTCCTACATTTATTAGTTTCTTAAATAAATTTATGTCACAGTAAAATTTCTTTTATTAGCCTAAAGGAGAATTTAGTGTTTTTGCAATTAGTTATAAATTGATTCAGTTTCAAAACTGCAGTTGTTAATGGAATTATGCAAAATTAACCATAAATTGAACACAGTGTTCAAAAATAAATGTAAAAGAAGTGTTCTCATCAGCGGACAGAAAGTTAGTGGTCACTATTACCTTCCACTGATAACAAAGTATAACACCCAAAGGGATAGAATACTACTATTTTCTGTAATTTTATATTGAATGAAGTATTTTCAAAACTAACTTACTAGAACATATTCAAAATATTACTATCTGCTGTATTAATGAAAATCATAAACAGATATGGCTATTTCTTATCAGGATATATAATAAAACAATTTCTAACCAGATTCTTTAACAAATTTTTAGTAAAATTTCTTTAATAACATACATTTAGCTAAACACAGTAGTAGCCCTAAGGAGACTTGTTTCTTTGTTTTTGGCCCTATGATTGAGTTCCAACTAAAGGAAAAGTTAAGATTGTGATAATGGTTACCATACGGGAGCACTAAGACCTCTCAATAACTCATTGTTCTTCACTGTTCTTATGATGATTTAAATGAACATTTCTGAAGATTGAGTATATATCAAAAAAGCCTCAATTGGTTTAAAAATTTTGAAGTCTGTATATACTTGATGAAAAGGTAATGTATTTGTGTAAAAATAGACAAAAATGTCAATATATAAATGCAGTAAGTTTTATTCCCTAAAATATAGACTGATGAGTGATAAATATAAAAACATGTTATATGTTGTTGTTGTTAGGTGCCCTCAAGTTGTATCTGACTCACACCACCCTCATAGGGTTTTCGATGGCTGTCTCGGAATTGCCTTGGGAGTCCATTGTCATGTCCTTCTCCCATATGCTAAGGTAAATATCCTTGAAATCTGAATGATTGTTTCAGAGAATTAAAATTTTGGAGATTTTTCTCCTTTCCAGTATCAGCACAGTTATTTGTAGAGCATGTTTTTCATCTCTACTTGGAGTACTCAAATGTCCTGTTTGTCTCCAAACCAAAATCTCACCTTAAGTCATATTTTTGCTCTCCATGTTTTACAGGATTACAAATAAATTCCTTATTCCAGTAAGTCATTCAGTAGCCAGTATGTCTACTTGTCCCTCTACATAGATATCTTGCTTCACATTTCATCTTCACCTTCTTCCATGTCCATTGAAAGCCATGTCCTGATCTTAGATATGTCTTCCCAAACTCTAGAATCATCTTGCTTATATAGGCCTATATGGCTTGTGATTTTTCAAATGATTATATTAGACAGCTATATTTCCCCTATCCCTTTTTAAATATCAAACGTCACTCAAATTTCAATTTAGAAATGTATTTTTCTTGATGATCTTGTGGCTACACTTGTCGAATTGAGAATTTTCTCCTTAGACGTTTCAGCATGTCCTGTTTAAATTTCCATCTCAGCATCAGATTAACCTTGTTGATTTAAAAATGTCATTTTTATCCATTAGTCTGTGTGCTTCAAGAAGCTGAGATTTTATATTATTTGTATTTCTACCCCTGTCTGACATAAGCTTGTTGTTGTTAGATGCTGTTGAGTCGGTATCCAACTCATAGTGACCCTACCTACAACAGGTGAAACACTATTGTCAGTGCTTCTCTGCTATTCATAGGGTTTTCAATAGTGGATTTATCTTTGGGAGTGGGTGCCAGGTCCTTCTCCAAATGACAGACTAGATGCTTAATAAAGACAGTAAATGAATGAGTTTGAGCTAAATACAGTAGAAAGGAAGGAAGAGGGAGAAGAAGAGAGGGGGAAAAGACAATGAAAATAGGAAAAGGAAAGAAGGAAGGAAAGAAAGAAAGAGAAAGAGAGAAGAAAGAAAGAGAAAAAGAAAGAAAAAGGAAAAGAAAGAGAAAGAAAGAGTGTTTCAGATGAGAGGAAATAGGGAAGGAAGTAATTACCCTAGTATAAATTGATTGCTTCAGAAAGAAAATTAGGAGAAAGTTTTAGATCTCCTTCTCTGTCTTATGTTGTTTGTTATTAGGTGCCATCGAGTGGGTATCCCACTCATAGCAACCCTACATACTACAGGCAAAACACTGTTGTCAGTCCTTCTCTGCTGTTCATAGGGTTTTCAATGGCTGAATGATTTTTGGGAGTGGTTTGCCCAGTCCTTCTCCCAAGCCTACAGCACCTGGTGTTCCCAGGCAGTCTCCCATCCAAGTACTAACCAGGCCTGACCCTGCTTAGCTTCCAAGATCTAATGGGATCGGATGCCTAAGGGATAAGGCTGCAGGCTCTCTGTCTTATATATAGTTCACCAAAATTGATTCAGAAAGCGGTCCCACAATAAATTCTGCATATTTGGTGACAACTTCCCAATCATTATCATCTTTGGGAATATGAGAGGAAAGACAGTATGTATGAGTGAAAACTTGTAAAATGTCAAGGCCAACATGACTGTGACTGGGTTATAGACGGGTCTCTAATTTTCTTCTCCACTTCCAGGCGTTTTAGACATTTAGCACTAGACTGTCTTTACCATTCATTACCAGTCCTCTAATGACCTGTTGTATTATACTCTGTATGAATAAAATCACTAATGTTTCCATATGTTTGGTTTTTGTTTGTTTGTTTTTGTTGTTTATTTCTCCCTTAGTGTATAAACTAAAGCCATATACAAGAGATTCTGATTCAGAAGATCTCAAACAATGTCCATAACTGCACATTTAAATTAAGAAATTTTCCTACTAAATATCTATGGTGGGGAAAAAAAGCATATTTTAAAGCCAAAATACAGGTACACCACCCAGATAGCAAATGTCTTTCTCTGCCTCATCCCAAAATAGCTTTTTACTATTTCCCATTGCTTTGTCCACAAATATTTACTCCACTGGAGAAAAGGAATCACAGTATTTTATCTTAAAATCTGCAGGTTATTTTAAGCACTTGGCCAACTTTTCATTTTTATTTTGTTGGTACTGACTGAAGAAATTATGTAAAAGTCTAAGACATAATACAAATATGAATGTAGAGTTGCATACCCTCAACTTTCAAGTCATATCCAGACTTTACCACCTCTATGACCCCCAGAATTCCACATTTCCTTATTTTTACCTTGAGCAGATTAAATAAGAGAATACTACTCAAGTGTTTGGTGTAAGAGGTTTTAAGTGAAGATTAGTTGGTTTGCCCATTATCTACCTGTATAGATTTACGAGCTCTTAAATATCAGTTACCTATTTTTCTCTACATTGATCACTTTCAATATTTTCATGACTTTTAAAAGAGATTATAAACTACAGGGCCTCTTAAATCTGCTCTATCAACTCAATAGATCTAGGCATCATCTTTCATAGATGCAGGGAAAATAGTCCTTTCCATCCCTCTGAGGTGTCCATAGGTATATTTGGAGCTTGGAAAGCTTTATAAATAATAATTAATATGTGCATTGGGATACAAAAACAAACAAACAAACAAAAACCCTTTTGACCAAAAGAAATAAGCGCTAAAAATTTTAGCAGCAGGAAAAAAAAAAAAGGCAAGGGTGGGGATGGGGATGGGGAGAAGGAGTTCTTTATCTTGTATAATTTTTTATCTCAGTTTAAATTTTATTTTTGAACATTTTCCTTACTCTATTTTTAGAGTTTATTGCTAACCTCACCAGAGAAATGAATGACACAGAACAAAAGGTTTGCATGTATTTGTAAATAAGTGTCTCATAAAAGATCTAGTAATATGACAAATATCTTGTGAAACAGCTCTAGTACTAGGCAGAATAGTGGTGGACATGTGCATTAATGTTTGACCGTGTGTATCTGAAATGCTTATCACTTGCCTTTGACATGGTTGTGATGTTGCAGAGACATGGAGGTGTTACAATTTATTTTCTTTGAATATAACCTTTATGGTTGTTTACAATAGGGCAGTGGTAAAACAGTGCATTGATTATTGGGAGGAAGTTAATTGAATCAGTGACCTAACATTGTTACTGTTTGAGTTTCCTCTTGGAAAATCAGATGCTCAAATATCATTTGGTTGTCATAGTATGCCTTAAAGAAGAAGTTATTTAATTTAACTTTTTAATTTAGGCTATGTGAGGATAAAAATTGTCTATGACAATAGTCTTGTCATTGTTTACAAAATGAAATATGTGTTGTGTTGTGTTATGTTTTGTTTTGTTTTGCAGTAGTGGGTGATTAAATCCAGGCCTTGATTTGCACACCCCCTGCAAGTACTCTGCCACTGAGCAGCACAAAAAACATCCTCTTTCTCATTCTTTGTTTTTTTCTTTTGAGATAGAGTCTGACAAAGTTGTGCCTGCTACCTCTCGCCTCAAATTCATAATTTTTCTGCCTCAGCCTCCCAAATCGCTGGGATTATCAGCATCCACCCAACTTCAAGGGGCTGGGGTTTAGTTCAATTGGTAGAGTACTACTCTGTGTTATCTGAGCTCCTGGGTTCAATCCCAAAGATCACAAAAATGGGAAAAGGACCTGGCAGTGTACTTCCAAAACAAGAGGCATGGACATAGTCCTGGATATCACACAACGTTGGGGAGTGTTTCCTTCTGTAAGACATAAGGTCATTATGGCTCAGAGCAGACTGAACAGCACCTAACAACAACATCCAACTTCAAATGTATTTCTTTCTGAAGGAAATATTACTAGTAGTCTTTGTGTTAAATAATTGTCTTAGACAAGGGCATTTCTATTTTGCAGAGAGATTGAAGTTATTCATACACACACACACACACACACACACACACACACACACACACACGTATATACATATTAGGCTGCAGCCATACCACTGTGGCGTCCGATCCCATTAGATCTCAGAAGCTAAGCTGAGTCAGGCCTGGTTAGGCCTTGGATGGGAGATGGCTTGGGAACACCAGGTGCTGTAGGCTTGGGAGAAGGACCCTGCAACCCACTCCCGAAAATAAACAACCTGCCATTGAAAACCCTATGAATAGCTGAGAAGCACTAACAGTAGTGTTTTGCCTGTTACATGTAGGGTCGCTCTGAGTTGGACATCCACATGTATATGTATCTATATAATGAATATCTAATTATCTGTCATAGATATATATTATATATTATATATATTATAATATATATAATATAATATATATATATTATATACACATATACATACATAAATTCAAAGATAAATATCATATATTTATATAATTTTCATTGAGAATCTAGATTCCCTCACCTGTCCCTAATTCTGCAACTCTACCGTTGCAAAGAAAATTGAAGAATTTTAATAGAAAGGAGTAAGAACATTTTGGTTTATTGCTTTCTTAATGTTTTTAGCCTCTATAGGCTTGTGATATGATAATTTTCTATTTGTGTCTTGTTTAACTGAGCCACTCAAAATGGAATTGTGCGTTTTAAATGTGTAATTAGACTCTTAACAGTGAGGCATGTATTAAATAATGTGGAAGGGAAGATGCTGATAATAGTGCTGGTGGCTTTGGCTCTGTACTGCAAGTGCAGTATACAGTAATAGCTTATTAAGTGTTGTCCTTTCCAAAAATATATCTAAACAGAAATTCCATTTAAAATGTGAACAAGGGCCTAGAAACCTATTTTGAAAGTGGAGATATTGAGAAATAGACTTGTCAGCTGCTCAACTGCCAGCCCATTTGAATAAAATTTTCATTGTATCTGGTATATATTCTACCTGCCCATGTTTTATTTTTGTTTGTTATATTTCCAAGTACCAGTGATTGCTTCCATGGGGCCTGATAATGGGAAAAAATTACTAAAAGTAGGCTTAAACGGTGGCTATAAATGAACAAGCCTTCAGCCATACCATCCCTGCATCAGATCCCATCAGATCTGGGAAGCTAAGGAGGGTCTGGCCACATTAGTACTTGGATGGGAGGCCACCTGGGAACACAGGTGCTGTATGCTAGGGAAGAGGACCTGGCATCTCACTCCCCCAAAACAATCAGCCATTGAAAACCCTATGAATAGCAGAGAAGCAGTTACAATACTGTTCCGCCTATTGCATGTAGGGCCTCTATGAGTTGGACTCTGACTGGTCGGAACCTAACAACAGACAATGTGGCTTATCCATTTTCTTTTGGTTGTTTAGTTATTTCAAACATGGACATTCATTATGAAAACTCTCAAGTTAGGCCAGTTCAGAGGAATCAAACTAAATCTGTTACCAGAAACAGAACTCAAAGCAATTCCCATGATCTTTAGCAATATCCTGTGCCTTGGGCAACTACAAATTGTTGAGGCATCGGATAATCAAAACCATAAGATTAACGTGGATTATCTTAATAGGAATATCAACATTACTTAGAATTTTCAGGAAGTTTACAAATTCTATGTTGTCCTCAACGGCACCTAACAACAACAACAAGGTTTCACCAATCAAAATCAATGCAAAATTATCAGTCAGCATGCATTGAGTTACCAGAGAAAACTTAATTTTTTAAAAAATAATTTGATGTAGCATAATTCTTAAAAAGCATTTTTCTGCAATTAGATCCTTGGTGATATTAATATTTTAATTGATTGCTAAGGAACAAGGCCTTTTACTGATGTTACAATAGTGCTAACATGAGAGGCTTACAGAATGTCTTCACCCAACTAAAACAACTGGCTGGAATGCCCAATTTCTCTGCTGGTATCAGGCTATTCACAGCTACAATCAAGAGCAAAGCTGCCTTTTTAAAAGAGCTCCACTCCATATAAAGCCATGCTTAACCCTGTGAGGGTGGCTATGAGGTGGACTCAACTCCATGGCACCTGACTACAACAACAATTCTCCCCGTCTCCTCCCTTTTCCTCCCTCCTCCCACCCCACAAAATGTCTTCACACAATTCAATACATTGCTATAATTGTTTTAGATGTAATACTATAAAATTTCAACTGCAGAGGTCCAGTTTCCCCTCCACAATGCAATATTTTTACTATTGGTTTTAGGGTTGATTTTTTTAACTTTCTGAAGTACAATATTTAAACTCATTGGGGGGGGCATTTGGTCACTAAAAATAGTAAGATAAAGTATGAGACTAAAGAAATTAAAGTTAAAAAAGCAGTTATGGGAGATTCAGTATTAAACCTGATGTGATTAATTTTTATTACAGGTATCACTTTTTCCCTGAGCCTTTAGATGTGAAGCAATTTGCAAATCCCAAGTTATACAAATGAATTCTTGTTAGTCAGGGTCTTAAGAGCAGAAATGAAAATTTAAAAAATTATTTTAGTTAAACTTTGTATTTTTAAATAATTGAAGATCTACATACCATTCTAAGGAATAACACAAAGAAATATCATGTATTTCTTTATCAGTTTCCTTCAGTGTTACTTTTCACAAAACTATAGTCCAATGTCATAAGCAGCATATCAACATTAACATAGTCAAGATAACATTTTTTTTAATGACAGGGTTCTGTCATCTTGCACTTTTATAGCCACATTCACTGCCTTCTTATGCCCTGCTCTTCCATAATCTCTAGAAACTTGTTATACAGTGTGGTCATTTCAAAAATGTTTTATGAACCATCATACAGTAAGTAACATTTTGAAATCAGAATTTTCATTCAGCATACATCTCTGGAGTTTCATCCAGGTTCTTGCAGGTATTAACAATTTGCTACTTTATTGCTGAGTCACATTTCATTGAGTGAATGTTCTTCAGTTTACTTAACTCCTTGCACATTAGAGATATTTTAGTTGTTTCTGGAGATATAAAACTTTTATTGGGATATTTGTGTGTGTGTGTGTGTGTGTGCTTTGGTGTTTGTCTTGGCAGCTTCTTCAGCTAAATCTCTGGAATCTATGAACCAAAAAGAAAAGTCCAGGAGTTACCACTGCACCATTTTTGAGTCCCAAAACTCTCAACCAGTATGTCTTTTTATCTTTGCATTTCTGTGTTCTTATGTTTGGTTTTTGTGGGGCTTTTTTGTTTGCACCCATAGCACTCTAGCATCCAACCACACATGATTTTGGAAGCTAAACAGGGCCAGCCTAGTTAAACCTTAGATGGGAGACCACCTGGGAATACCAGGTGCTGCAAGTGAAGAAGAAAGACCTGGCAATCCATTCTACTGAAACCTCTATGAACAGCAGAGAAGCATCGGCAATAGTGCAGGGTATGGCATAGTGTTGTAGAGTGTTTCCTTCTGTTGTATATAGGGTCACTGTAAGTTGTACCAGATTCAACAGCACCTAACAATAACAACAACAATAACAAACAACAACAACAGGTTTGTTTTAGGGGTTGACTTTTAACTCAGTTGTTAGAGTGATTACTCTGCACTCTCTGACGCCCTAGGTTCGACCCCCAGCACCAAAAAAAAAAAAAAAAAAAAAAAAAAAAAAAAAAAAAAAAAAAAAACCAGAAGGATGTGCCAATCCACTCCTGAAGCAATCCAGGAAAAAGTCATTGAAAACTCTATGAGTGTCAATATGAGTCAGACAAACTGGCTGACAACAACAATAGGGTTGTTTTATATATGATACCCAAGGATTTCAATTGTACTTAATGGAAAAACAACAGGAAAAATTATGTTCACAGCATCTTTTGGAAGTAGAAGTTAACTGAAAAGAAATTTTGATAAACTACAATTAAAGATAATTGAAATATATGTTCAAAACTTACTTTAAATAAAATATAAAATTATCTATAAGAAAGAAATTTAGAAAAGCCTTGCTTTGTATACATGATCAAATTTATTTTGAATCAAAGAGAAACAAGTTGATTGATTACTATATTTAATAGTATGTGTGACACTTTTTTATACCAGAGCTGCACAAAAGCAAGAATTGTAACATTTCAAAACTTCATTGTGAAGCATTCTTTTGTGAGTTTCTTTGTCTTCAGTATTGAGGGGGTTGAACCTTGGAACTTGCTAGGCAACTGTTGCACCACTAAACTGCACTACAAACCCCTTTTTAAATTTTCATTTTGAAACAGGATGTCACTAAGTTGTGCAGGCTCTCTATGGCCTCAAACTTGCAATTCTCCTGCCTCACTCTCCAAATTCCTGGGATTACACATGTGCACCTTGGCACCTGGTTTCCCTGAGCTTTGAAAACTAATGTAATGACATATTTATGGACAAAACTATATATGATGCTGTTATCAATTTATGTATCAATATGACAATGAATTTAATGAATGAGAAACAAATTCAAAGACCCATTGCAAAATTACCAACAGGTGAGAACCTCAAAACTCTCAATACATAATAACTCCATCCGAATCGCTATACTGAGGCTTGAACAAATTCTAACATGCCTTTATGTCCCTAGATATCCCCAGCCCCCTTAAAATGCCTGCATGAGAAAGCTCAGCATTGCCTGAAGAATACACCTTATTCCCTTCTAAACTCATTGACAGGTAGATAGATTGGTAAACCATCTTTTAAGTTGTTAATTTAGAAATATTGCAATGATAAATCCTTTCTCTGCCCTTTGAGATGATAAATCTGCACACAGATTATTTCCTAAAGGACCTCAGACCCAACTCTGAGATGGGAACATTCAGGGAGACAACATTCCCCCTCTTGCTCTCAGTAGCTGTGGGAGGAAAAGGGTCTAACATCACCTTGCGCCACTGCTTCTGTCACAAAAATGGGAAGCATTGGCTTCTTCTCCAAATACTGGTTGACAATCCTAGGTCACCTAATGAAAGGCACCACCCCTCCCCTTCAGTCCATCCTTCAGTATCTTTCCTTTAGGACATGCAGGCATTAAATGGGCTTTGAGGCAGGTAAGTTGAATTTTGTTCAGAATTCTCTTCCTTTTTGCAGCATTGTGTTTGAACAAAGTCTGACCTAAGGATTTTAACTGCTGTTCAACTTTTTGTCATTGACCTGGGTCAATTTATATCAGGGAAAGAAGTGGGTAGCCACATGCAAGCAATGAGCTCAGAAAGCATTCCCAACTGCTGTGTCAGCACAGAAGGAATGCTTGTGCTGCTTCTATTTACCACTCACAGATCAGGAGGTAAACATAGGAAATTGGAAGAAATGTGGGTTTTCCTATTTTAATACTCACTATTTTACAATACAAATTTGGTATACAATAGAATGTGACCAAAAAGTTTTCCATCTGTATTGAGTTATACCCTCTTTTTGCTGGGGTTGGGGGTAGTTTGAAAGATTTATATTTTCCTTTTTTCATAAAAAAGTGAAAAATAACACAATAAGGATTCCAAATATGGTAAAGGGGATGAATTCCAGGCTTTCTTTAATGATACAAAAGTGATTTATTAGTTAGTTCATTGAATAAGTATTTCTAGTAACTCACCTATTACAACTTCAAAACGAAATTTTTGTGAGGAGAGTTTGAGAATAAGCTAAAAAATTTTACTTAAAACACAATTACAGACTCAAGAGGCTTAGGTAGGAGGATTGTGTGTTCAAGGCCAGCCTAGGCTACATAGTGAGATCCTATGTTTCCTCTCACATCTTTGCCCCCAAATTATAGCTTTTTGGGGGGAAACTTTCAATAGTGCAATTCAATAATGTTAATAATATAGGATCATATCTCTTCATTAAGAAAAGACATTGGTGACTAGTTCAGAAGAGTAGGAGATTGGTAAGAAATGAATAACATTCTTTAATTTTGCCATCTCTTTCCTTGAAATGTGAATTGAATTTTGAGGAAGAAAGTACACATCAAAATTTTTACCAGTAGTGACCAGAAAATTTCTTCCCCAGACACTAATTTAAACCTAATATGGATATGTACGGGCTGGGATTTAGCTCAGTGGGTAGAGCACTGTGCTGCAGTCTCTGAGGCCCCGAGTTCAATTACCAGCACCGCAAAAATGGGAGAAGGGCCTGGCAATAATCCACTCCCAAGGCAATCCCGAAACAGTCAGCCATTGAAAACCCTATGAGGGTCACTATGAGTCAGATACCGACTCGACGGCACCTAACAACAACAACAATGGATATGTACAGCAGAGGCAAGATTTGTATAAACTTTAGAAGCTTCGATTATGCTCTGCATTTTAATAACTGCTTTTAGCTGTATGTCTTCCAATATCTCACTTCCTGTCATTAGAGGTTAATTGTGGAAATGTTGAAGGAAGGAGTTTATTGGGTTATTGGTTAGTAGCATTAAATTTATTTATAGAACTTAGTATGATCATAAATTTTTTTTTCCACCTTAAAATTTAGATGCAGTGTTGACATACTCCACATTTTTTTTTTCTTTTTGTGTGTGTGGTGCTGAGGATCAAACCCAGGAACTTCTGTATGCTAGGTGAGTGTTCTACCACTGTTCTAAGCTACATCTCCAACCTTTGGGTTTTTTAAAGACATGGTCCATCTATGTAGCCCAGGCTGGCCTCAAACTTGAGATCCTCTAGTCCAGGCAGAGTGGCTTGTTGTTGTTGTTGTTGTTAGGTGCTGTAGAGTCATGTCTGACTCATAGCTACCCTCATGATGTTTTCAAAGGCTGATTGTTTCTGAATTGTTTTGGGAGTGGGCTGCCATGCCCTTCTCCCATTTTTGCAGTGCTGGGGAATGAACCAGGACTTCAGAGAGTGCACAGCAGCACTCTTCCCACTGAGTTAAACCCCAGCCCAATAGACATGGTAGTATATGCATGTAACTCCAGCACTCAGAAACCAAGGCATAGTGAGGTATAGTGGTTCACACTTACAATCCCACAGACTTGGGAGGTGGAGGCAGGAGGATATCAGGTTTGAGGCCAGAGACAGTGTGAATAACTTAGTGAGACCCTGTCTCAAAATAAAAAATATTTTAAAAATGGGCAGTGATACAGTTAGGTGCTGGGTTCAATCCCTAAGTACCACAAAAGAAAAAAAAAATACCAAGGCAGGAGGATTGCAAGTTCAAGTCCTGTCTGGACTATAAAGCAAGACTCACAAAAACAAACAGAGATCTTCCTGCTTCCTCCTCCCAAGTGCTGGAATTACAGTCATGCACCACCAAGTCCAGTTACAATTTTTAGTTTTTACACTACTACAGCACATTCTTATAAGCATTTGTTATCAATATTCTACCATATTTAAATTTAAGCTCTTAAACCATAGTGCATTGTTACTTAACAGCATATGTGTAGTCATAAGGGTATGCAAATTAATGATTTATTGGGAGTGGATGAGAATAGAGCATTGAGAGAAACAGTAGGGATGCTTTGTACCTTTAAACCTTCTTGAGTGGTTCTTGCATTTCATCCTATGTTGGAGAAAATTTCACTCAATCCTATAATGAGTATGGCCACTCAGTAAATTAGAGAGAAAACATCGCTTACAAACATGCATTTTCTTCATCTCTATGTGATTTTTATCACTTGTGCTAGAATGATCATAAGGTAAGGGAACTGACACCAAAGAAACTGAGAAATAGTTCCTCTGTATTCAGTGTTTACTGAAAATTTAATTCTGTCTTTCCAAATACTTTGCACTCCTTTCCAAGTAGCCTAATCACTCATATAATTAATTGAATGCAAAATAGTCTCCATGTATGGTGGACTCCTACCTATTCTCTGTCTCTGATTCTGTCTCTCTCAACTTATAAATCTCTATACTACTTCCTAAGCTTATTAACCTCCATATTTTATCATTATTATCTATTTTATTTTTATTAACTTTTTTATTTTCCTCTACTCTAAATATATAGCTTGTCCTTCAAAGCATTACTTGTCCACTCAGCATTTAACATGTAAGTCATTAGATGAAAAATATTAGTTCTATTTCAAAACAGTAAGGATTTATATATTTGTTATTGTCTTTTGCTTAAAGTTTTAGGGATTTTGATCCACTGGACTATCATAATTGCTAATAACAAATGAATCCATACAATTCATATATGTCAAGGCAACTCAGAGACCACATACTAATAGTAGTTCACTATGAGGCTATGTCCTTAAACTGATATCATTCTTCTGGTGGGTGGATGGACCATTTCGTAGTAGGGAGCCCTGCGCATCATTGAGTGAATTATTTGTCACCTAAGGTCATAGCCATTAGTCTGCCTATGGAAATTGAAAAATGTCCCTCTGAGATTATCACGTCTTCCTGGAGAAAATCTATAGTTATAATCTTTACCACATCACACAATGGTATTATTATGTGATTTAAACAGTTATACTTTATTTGAATTGAACATTAACATTGAATTGCACTAGAATTCTTATGAAAGTATACATGACAATCACATTAATTCTAAATGAATTCATCTTAATTAGTGCTATTACAATGAATACAAATGAATTAACAATGGAATAGCACCCAAAAAAGGTTCACATTAAAATGTAGCAAGGGACACAAATACGGCTATACAGTGTTCAAACTATTTTTTATATTTTATTCTTGAACCCTTAAAGCCTAATAATAAAGTTTAATCATGTATAACTCTTAGCATTAACAATAGTTTGATAATAGATAATTCTTCTTTATGTTCTGCATTAAGGAAATAATATAAAGAATCCCTTCATTCAACATATCTCACAGATTTTCTGAGCCATTTGATTAAACCAGTAAAATATTTCAGTTGTTTTAGAGCTGAGCCATGTTCTAACATCTGAATCTAGTCTCCAGCCACATAGTCTAGAAGTAGATAAGACAGACTGATGGGCAGAGCCATGTTTATTTTGTCACTCCTTGAAATGCTTCCATTTCTGAAGCCACCCTACAAGGAAATGCTAATGTAGCAACCAATTCACATTTCTTTTTCCTGGAACTATACCCCATACACGTATTACATAAGAATTGTTGCTGTTGTTAGGTGTTGTAAAGTCTGGTCCAACTGATAGTGACCCTTATAAGGTTTTCAATGGCTGATTAGGGAGTGGATTGCCATAATTTTCTCCCATTTTTGCATTGCTGAATATTAAACTGAGGACCTCAGAGAGCACAGATCAGCACTCTAACAAGTGAGCTAAACCCCAGCCCCTACCCAACAGTAGTATAGCTAAAAGTCCAAGTGGCCCAGATAACTGTATTTACTAAAAAAATAAAGTATAAGTGAAAATGTTATTGATGTTCTCCATTTACCCTTTCCAGGAAGCTTACAAAATCAATCGATGAGCATACCTATTTGCTCAGTAATAGAATGAAAATTAGTGAATGGATAGGATTAAAACTTGATAAATAATATTTATGAAAACATACCTACAGAAAAATAACATCCATATATTCATTAGGTCAACATTCATCAAGTATCACTGTGTGCCAAATCCTATATATTCAATGGACTGAGATATACTGGCTGACAAGGTCAGGAAATGTCTCACTCACAGAGGTAGTGGCACAGTGAGGAATTTATTGACTTACTAATAATACTTTACTCAGCTTAAATATCACTCTTCATTTTTAGTAAAATGACTACAAGTATTCTGTACTATCTTCAAGTTTTTTAACATGCCTTTATTGATTATGTGATATACAATATCAGGACCTTTATAATCATATATGTTGCACCCAAATTCATGCCTACTTTGGATGAACTATATATAACAATTAGTCTAAGAAGATGGTATTACCTAAGGTTTACAATATTATAGCTCTTGCTATTCGAGAGATTTGTTTCTGTTTTTTTTTATACCCTAAATTCTTCTAAGATATTAATAATAGTGAAACAACTTTAGGTTGAAATGAGATCCTTTTTCAGCTCAGTTTCATGATTTTTTATTAAAGTTAAAAATTGTGTAGTGAAGGACTATGGACATGAGATTATAAATTCCCAAAGGCACATTATGACAAGTACTTACACAAAATGAAAAATGTCTATTTTACTGGTCACACTAACATTAATCACTCACTGACAGACGGAAATGCTGTATTAGCATTTATATTTTCTAGTTTCAAACCACTGCCTCTCTATTCATTCCTCCAGCCTCAATTTTAGTAATATCACTTCACAAAAATTAACTAGATCAACTATTTTATATGAAAATCTAAATTTATATATACATCCTTTTCTTAAAATAGCCTCTAAAGAAAGCCCATATTCCTCCATACAAAATTTCTATACCTGGGATCTTGATTTTATCTCTTCCTTTGTCTTCTGGAACTTTTCTCCAGGAGATACTCAATTCAGTCCCTTTTGTATCTTTGGCATAATAGGACTAGAATCATCAACAATTGATGGATAGGCAGATTAAAGTAGCAAGGTAACAAAGTGGACACATGTTTTAAACAATATATTTTTGTTTGTTTTCATTATCAAGTTGATATAAATGTGGGTTGTAATTTGAATCTGAAATGCCCTCTATGGGCTCCTGTGCTAAAAGCTTGTTTTCCAGCTGGTGGGGTATATTAGTCAGCTCATTCATCACTGTGGCAGAGAAACCAACAGAAGTAAACTTATGGAAGGGGTGATTTATTGGTGGTTCATGGCAAGAAGATCACACTCACTAATGGCAACAGGACAAGCGTGATGGTGGCAGGTGGCAGGGCCATGGTAGATAACTCTACATCATAGCAGGTTAGGGGAAGAGTGACCAGAAATGCAGGTTCAGGGTAAAACTTCAAAAGGCACGCTCCTATGACTTACTTCTGCAAGCTAGAGTCCACCTCCATAATTTCACAGGATAGCACAACCAGCTGGGGACCAAATGTGCAAACACATGGCTTGTGCAGGACATTTTAGATTCAAACAATAGCTTGGGCTTTGGGGACTGATTGAGTCATGAAATCCATTGGTACAATCATAATCTGATGGCATTATTGGGAGATGGTGCAGATTTAGGAGGTGGTCCCTCGATGGAGGACTTAGGTCACTGGAGATGTGCCTTTGAAGGGCATCTTGTCCCTAGCCCCTTTCTGTCTGTCTCTTAGTTTTGTAGCCACCATGATGTGAGCAACTTTCCTCAGCCACATGCTTGATATTCTGTCTCACAGCGATGGAGCAGGCATGTACTAAAACTTCAAAAACTTGAGCCAAATCTTTTCTCCTTTTAAGTTATTCTGCCAGGTATTTGTTGCAGCAATGTAAACTCTGACTAATAAATAAAAATTATACAATTAACAAATACAAAATATAACAGTATATCTGCTCAATTTATGTTGCTTTCCTAGCAAACAAAGCAGGATGACAATTAGTATAGCCATCTGTCAATGTAGATATTTTCATAAGATATGTTGCCAATGATGTGCTGAGGTTCACAGAAATTACATTTATATTATATTGAGAAAGTTGTACTTTAGCTTTTATTTAACTACAGGAGTAAGAAAAATCACCAAACCATGAGATTAATAACCTAGAGAATCAACAAGGACATATTATTAAATGAGTTATCTCCAAAATAATTACAAATATCACATGGTGGCTTAGTCCCATTACCTCAGAGTTTTTAAAATGGAAATAAATGCTTGGTTGGTCAATTTTAGATTCACAATATATCTTTGGAATAATTAAGATACATGAAAAAAATCATTATGATGAGGTGAAAATGCTCATAAATTGCCTTAATATTCATACTCTATTCTGAACTACCTCCTGTTTTGTCCTTCAGAATATATTTACACCAAAGGTTATTCATAGATTTCTGCAGATTCATAGGACAATATTCATATAGTCCCATTAGTGTTACTGCTAATGTTCATCATAATAGAATCTCATTCAAGCGTTAATAGAATGTTTTAGCATACCTTACAAGGTATATAAAAGCAATACTTCTGCCACCAATGTCAGTTTATTAACTTCATAAATGATTTCTTAAAATATAGGCCCTTAAAGAATAACTACAATCTATCCAGGGTAATGCTCAATCTGGAGAATGGGCTTCAAGGGTTCAACCACATTCATCCCTACCAATTGTAAAACTTTTGAGTGTAAATGGATCTCAGTTTTCTCATTTGTAAGTGTTCCAAGTATCTTTCATTTCTTGAAATCTTTGAAATCGTAACATACATTCAATTAATTGCAGTGAATAGCTAATTAATATATCCTGTTGAGTTATATGGGATTACTAGTCTCCAAAAATTGAGTAATATGTTAAGGTGACTCTCATGGTTTCTAAGCATGTTTATCAATCTATATGGGGACATAGATACAAAATGTATCCCTTGAAGGGGTTTGAAAAACTATTAAAATTTATCTATATACTTTATACATACCACAGGTTAAAATGGTAGGCTATAAAGTAGTTTTGAAGAAAATATTTAGTCCATTGTAATGCACAACTGAAGTTTCCCTATAGATTGTGATTCTTATTGACATAATTGTCCCAAATTGAAGTTTATTTTCATTTTACTTTCAAGTAGGTAAAAAATAAATCATTTAAACTTGAGTTTCTATTGGAACAAATGCTTAGAATTTACAAGGTGAACCATTTAACAATGAAACCAAGCAAAAATAAAATTAATATATATACATTGAAAAACAATTACAACCATAAAATATTTCAAGTTATTAAGAGTATTTCACATCTATCTTAATCATATTTTTCTTTTAAACAAATTTCTTCAGCTATTTATAAATTAAATCAATGAGTATTTACAAATATATAAACTTCAAAATGATTTGAGAAGTTAAATTTTTTCATATTGAATTTTTTAATGGAAGAATACATCTTTTAACTAACAAAATGATGGATTTGTTGGGTAAATATGGCATTTAATTGTTATTCTTAGATGCCATCCAGTCTGGTCCAACTCATAGTGACCCTATGTACAACAGAACAAAACATTCACCACACTGTGGCACGAACATGATGGTTGTTATGTTTAAGCCCATTATTGCAGACACTATGTCACTCCATTTAGCTGAGGCTATTTCTTCATTTTGTTAATCCTCCACCCTCCCAAATATGATGTCCTTCTCCAGGGATTGGTCTCTCCTGACTCCATGTCGAAAATACATGGAGGAAATCTAACCATCCTTGCTTCCAAGGAGCACTCTCGTTGCACTTCTTCTAGGACAGATCTGTTGTTTCTTTTGGCAGCCCAAGTATTTGTCTCCAGCACCATAATTCATAACCATTGATTCTTCTCCTGTCTCCCTTGTTCAATATCCAACTTTCACAAGCATATGATGTGACTGAAAATATCATGGCATGAATCAGGTGCAGCATTCTGTGTCATAAAGTCCAATTGCTCAGATTATTTTCTCAGTATAGAAATTGAAGAGGTACAATGAAAGGATATATCCCAGGTATGCACTGTTTCTGACTTTAAGCAATATTTCCATTTCTTTCAAATGATTGCCTTTTGGTCCATGTTCTGATTCTTCATGAGTAGAATTAAGTGCTCTGGTATTCCTATTCTTTGCAATGTTAACCATAATTTATTATGATCCACTCAGTCAAATGCCCTTGCATGGTCAATAAAACATAGATAAACGTGGTTTTGGTATTCTCTGCTTTTGGCTAATATCCATCTGACATCAGCAATGATGTTCCTAATTCCATGCCCTCTTCTGAATCTGGCTTAATTTTCTGACAGTTCTCTGTCAATGCACTGCTACAGTCACTTTTGAATGATCTTTAGAAAAATCTTCCACGTGGGAGATATTAATGATATTGTTTGATACTTTCCACATTTGGTTGGATCCCCTTTCTTGGGAATAGGAACAAATAGGGATCTTTTCAAGTCATTTGGTCAGGTAGCTCTTTTCCAAATCTCTTGGTATAAGCATTTGAGTACCTCAAGTGCAGCGTATTTGTTTATATCTCTACTGATATTCCACCAATTCCTGGAGCTTTGTGTTTTGCCAACTCCTCCAAGGCAGCTTCCACTTTTTTCAGTATAATTGGTTTCTGATGATAGGCAACCTCTTGTAATGGTTAATCCACCAATTATTTTTGGAATAATGACTCTCCATATATTCCTTCCATCTTCTTTTGATATTTCCTGAGTTGTTTAATATTTTTCCTATAGAATCTTTAACTATTGCCACTTGAGGCTTGAAATTTTTCTTCAATTCCTTAAGCTTGAGAAAAACAGAGCCTATTCTTCCCTTTTGGTTTTCAGTCTCCAGCTCTTTATGCATGTCATTATAATATTTGGTTTTGTCTTCATCTGCTCAATGAAATCTTCTGTTCAGTTAACTTCACCTTGTCTTCATTCTATTTTAGCTGTTCCATATTCAAGGAGCCTGCAGCTGTAGACCTGTGGCATCCGATCCCGTCAGATCTCGGAAGCTAAGCAGGCCTGGTTAGTACCTGGATGGGAGACCGCCTGGGAACACCAGAAGCTGTAGGCTTGGGAGAAGGACCTGGCAACCCCCTCCCAAAAATCAATCTGCCATTGAAAACCCTATGAACAACAGAGAAGCACTGACAATAGTGTTTCCCCTGTTGTACAGAGGGTGGCTATGAGTCGGATACCGACTCGACAGCACCTAACAACAACAACAACAACATATTCAAGGACAATTTTCAGAGTCTCTTTTGATGTGAAATTGATCTTTTTTCCCTTATCTTTTAAATAGTAACTTTTAAATTTTAACCTTTTAGTTACTTCATGAATGATGTCTTTGATGTTATGCCACAACTCTTCTGGACTTCTACCTCTATTGTCAAGCACATGAAATATGTTGTTGAGACGGTCTCTGAATTCAGGAGAAATATAGTGAAGGTCATACCATAGCTCTTGTACACTTGTTTTAATATTCTTCAGTTTCAGTTTGAACCTGGATATGAGCAGTTGATGGTTTGATCAACAATCTGTACCTTGCCTTGTTCTGACTTCTGATATTGAGGTTTACCATTGTCTTTTTCCACAAATGTAGTCAATTTTGTTCTTATATATTCCACCTAGTGAATTCCTTTTTATGTTTGTGAAAAAAATGTATTTGCAGTGAAAAAGTCATTGGTCTGACAAAATTCTATCATATGATCTCCACATTGTTTCTTTCACCAAGGCTGTATTTTTAAACTACTGAGCCTTCTTCTGTCTTTTGTATTCCAAACAGCAGTAATTCTCAGTGCATCCTGACTGCATGTTCAATCAATTCTTGAAATGTGTTTTTTGATATTGAATGCAACTCCATTTCTGTTTAAGTTGTCATTCCCAGCATAGTAGTCCATATGAGTATCTGATTCAAAATGGGCAATACCAGCTCACTGATGCCTAGAATATCAATATTTATGTGTTCCATTTCACTTTTGACAATTTCTAATTTTCTAAATTCTGACTACACACATTTCACATTCCACTTATTAATGGATATTTATAGTTGTTTCTTCTCATTTTGAGTCATGCCACATCAGAAATTAGAAGTTCCAGGGGATTCATTCCATTCCCATCATTAAGATGGACTCTACTTTGAGGTGGCTACTCTTCCCCAGTCATCTTTTGAGTGTGTTCAAATCTGGGGGATCAGTGCTTCTCTGCTATTCATAGTTTTCAATGGATAATTATTTTAGGTGTGGGTTGCTAGGTCTTTTTACTTAGTCTGTCTTAGTCTAGAAGCTCAACTGAAACCTGTCCACCATGGGTAACCCTGCTGATATCTGAAATACCAGTTGCATATCTTTAAGCATCACCACAACATGTAAGCCTCTATAGTACATCCAACTGACAGAGAAGCAGGGGTTAAATGGCATATAGATGGTAACTGAAAATTAGCATAAGTTTATTTTCTGATTGTTCACTTTGCTTTGAGCTGGTGAATGATATTTGTCCTTTTTTATTATAAGGTTTATTTATATAAACATTACATATAAAAATTATTATTAGAAAACATATCTATCATGGAATAATATTTAAATATATCAGAATTACTTAGTAATTTGCTACCTTTGGTGCTGTGACTTAATGCTAAAGCATAGCCTTCTCTCTGCATTACAGAGGATGTGGGGAAGAAGTTGGCATTCAAAAGGAGACCCACAGAGTGGTCATTGTGAGTAGCATGAGGTATACAGTTCTCTTAGCCAGGGGAATTCCTCACTGTTCACATTTAAAATAGATGCCAGAGAAGAGCTAAATGATTTCTGGCCACCTATTTATACTTATAGGTGAATTTAGGCATCAGTTTATTTGGGGGCTAAATTCTAAAACTGTACACTAAATCAGGAGAGTAAGGTCAGATATCATGTTCTTTGACCACCTTCTGCACTCCTGGTATTCTTCATTTTTATGCAGTCAAGCTTTAAGAACTAGAATTCCTCCTTCCCAAAGCAGGTAATATAAACCATAGCTCCTTTTCCTCAAAGCCATCCAAAAGCCTAAGAATATTATTCTAACTTTCCCCTGACTTTCTGTATAAGAGTTGGCCATATAGAAATTCTCTGACCCACTTGTAAGACCACCATTCCAGAACCAGTTGTAGCCCATTCTAAGGAGGCAGAAGTTCTACAACCACAGGATGAATAAACAGGCCATGCTCGTTTCCCCATGCTATATCCATTCATACTCTTTTTGTTTATCCCCATTCTGCACAACTACCCATGCTTCATTGAACCTAAGTATAAACATGGATAGTTTACCCTGAGTCGTTGAATGGTCAATCTGAAGCCTCCCAAGTCAAGCAGAACTATGGCTGAATACATTTTTTGATGTATTTCCTGTTAATCTGTTTATTTCATGTCTGTTTTAGCAGAATTGAATATTGAGCCCTTGAAGGGAAAGTCCGATATAATGTTCAATAAAACATTATAAGTAAAATAATTTAAAATAAATTGCTTTAATATTTCTTGTTATAGAAAATTTTATATTAGAACTCCTTTTTTCAAGTTATAACTTAAAGGTAAACAATGACATCTGCTTCTTATAAAAGGCTTGATTTCTTTCTTCCATAATCTTATCAAATAAAAATAAAAATAGTTGCACACTATCAATTTTTCACCTTAGCTTAGTTGAGTTCATAGAAATGGCATGTGTACTTAACACTATTAATCATAAGATATAATTATTACTGTAACTATATGATTTCATATTTTGCATATACATATAAAGCTAAATTGTTATGTGATTTTTAATTTATTTTTAGATTTTTAACTCAGAGAAAGTGCAAAGATTATTTTCAACTATGGTTTTCAAAAGCTGTGATGATTAATAAATGAATAATAAACAAAAAATAACAAAGAGGAGGAAAGAGGTCCAAATTGAAAATAAAGATTCAAGTTAGATAATAATTGTGGATTTCCTTATTTCATCTCACTTAGGTCTTATCATTCAGCAACTATCTGGTACAAGATATTTTCCAACTGTATTTCATTTATTTAAATATTATTGATAGGTTTTTAAATGGAGCTTTTTTTTTTTTTTCCTTTTTACACTGCCTTTGGGAATACAGAGCCTTTTATGAAGAAAGTAAAGCACTTAACAGAAATCAAACTGGGAATTTTTGAGTGGGTTTCAAAAATAGCTAATAAGAACTAGTTTTTATAGTTATAAGATAATATAAAAAAATAGTAAATAAGTTCAGAGGACGTTATTAAAGTGGAATTCTCCTGAGATTATACAAAAAGATCATATTGGTGTTATCATTCTGGTCAAAGAATTACTTTGCTTTTCTTTTCCTTTCTGTTGAATCTTGAGAAGAGACTAAAAGAGTAGAAGGCAAAAATGGCAATGAAGAGCCAAAGGTTCACTTTTTAAAATTAATAGAATGTAGATAATGTAACCATTGAGATACATTTCATTTTTGAAAAAAAAGTATGATTTTGACTAGCTTTCTTCATTTTAGACCTGAAGTCCCCAGTTCCACTTTCCAATAAATAACTAAAAGTGTAAATAAGTAACATAATAATACAGTTTTATCCAGTTAGTCAACTTTACAAATTGTATGATTCATTCTTGTTCAGCTTTCCTTCTCAGAAGTGTCCAGTGGTGAGTGAGCATGTGTCCATGCTTTAGTCTCAAATGAATTCCATTCTGTGGTACTGATATCCATATGGTCAACCTGAAAGTGCCAAATATCTTCACAAAAAAGTAGAGAAGAAAGG
>VMDO01013304.1:0-58737 GCA_007922755.1 Pedetes capensis
CAATCCTCCTGCCTCTGCCTCTGGGGCGCTGGGATTACAGGCATGCGCCACCATGCCCAGCCAGTTCGTGTATATCTTTAAGGGGTGGGATGCTGAGCTAACCCCATGGGTGCCCCACGTGGGGAGGGCTTCAAAGGCCATCATCTCCTCCAGAGGGTAGGGGGCCGGCCACCAACCACCCAGGTTGTGGGTCAGCCTGCTGGCCTACAGCAGCCCAACGTGCCGCCTGGCTGCAGATGGGCACTGCTCTCCCAGAGCCCCAGTAAGCAAGTATACGGAGTTTTAAAATATTACAAAAACTATTTTTATTGTTTTTAAAGGCCAGCACAGTGGCTTTTGGCATAACTATCCATTTCTGATACAAAATTGGATCAAATAACTTTCATCCAATGTATAAGGAGACCATGAGACAATTCTAAAGATAAAAACAGAGCTCTTCTGCAAATTAAAAAATTAACTTCAAATTTTCTTTAGCAGTGACTCAAAAACAACCACTGTGGTGTTTTAGGATTTGTCAAGTATAATACAAATCCTGACTTAATATTAAAGTCTTCGTGCTGTAAAGCATTAGACATAGCAAAGATTAAACAGCAAACTCTTTTGTGATTACTGCCTATTGCTCCTGACCTTTACACTAATGAACCTTTACCTTTTAGGGCTTTAACTATCAGTCATCCATATATAAACCACAATGGTAAGTCTGGCTAGGTGGTGTCCTCCTGCATGAGTGTCCAAGGAAGAGGAATAATGCAGCAAGAACAGCAATAACTAAATACCCCCACTCCTTAGGAGCCCCAAGGTCAAGGGAATGTCCCATTGCCAGGGACAGGCAGGGACTCCAACTTCACATAAATTCTGTTGCCCTAATTTTTAGACAGTGAAGAAAATGCAACAAGATTTCAAAATATTTTCCATTACCATAAAGACACAGGGACTCCAAATAGACATGACACTAACCTGGGTTACGCACGTAGGCGCTTCTGAAATGCTGTTCTAAAAAATCCAAAGTACCTACATTACACGAATATAGAGAACTCTGTATTCTGAAGTGAGACTGCATATGCGCGTCTCTGCTAACTGTACCAGGCAGGAGGCCCAGGAGTCAGTGATGCTCAACCTCTGGGTTCACACTCCGCAGGGGCTGGGCATGGCGTGGACTTTGAGATAAGCTTCCGGAAAAATACTCATGTGAAAGGAGGCTGAGACAGCCCTTGCAGGAGGAACCAGGACGCAGTTATGTACTTCCTTACAAGACGCTCCCACCAACGTCGTGACGGTCACGTAATGTTGCAATGGAAGGCTTAATGAGTTCGATGTCCTCCTCACAAAAGGAAATTCCCAGGAAGAACCCAAGAACCCAAAGTCTGGACTTTGTACCACACGCATGCACCACCTCACCCGGGTCTGTGAGTTCAGAGAGAGGCACGAACACCAGCTGTAAGTGTTCTGAGTGACGGAAGGCGTGCAGAACACCAAGACTCACTAGCAAACCCTGCCCACGTGGCGGAGGGAAGAGTGCTCGTGCCCACCAGCTGGCCGCGGGTAGCCGGGCCCTCCGGGGAGTCCTCCCACCACCGACCCGCTCATCTGAGCACCCCTAGACAGGAAAGGGGCCCAGGAGGCTCGCACTCTGACAGCCCGTTTCCATCTTGACTTACGGAACTTCTGCACGTTCTGTCCACCCTGGGCTCTCCTGACGCCTCAGCCCAGGTCCAGCGCTATGGACAGTGACGTGGTGACGCGGCCTCTGGGTGTGTGACTGCTCGGCGGTTCCCTCACCGTGGCCGCAGGTCAACATCAGCTCTGCGCGCTCCGAGGGAATCTAAGTGGCTCAGTGCTGCCCAAGGCTGGGACTGCTGGCGACGCAGCCAGGCGGTCCTCGTGTGGGACCCCGCTAGCACGCGGGCCCTGGGGTCATAAGCCACAGCCTTATTCTTAGTTTGAACTCTTTTAAAGACACTGGAAGGGAGAATGATCATTATCTGGACTTCACACAGGAAAGGGAAATATCATTAAAGGGTTTTGTTACAATATCTTAACTTGAAATTAATTCCTGTGCCAAACTAATCTCACTGAACTATATTTAAAAGAGAAAAATTAATCCTACTTCCAGGTATGTGGCTAGATAGTTCTAAAAATGCAGCTATCCTCAAAACCCTGGTTATGCATGAGGCTAGAAATCTCTTCCCTATAAACTTTTCACTCCAACAGCAAAAATACAAAGATCAACCAGTAAACCACAAAGACTCAAGTGAAAGTATGACTTTTCAAAACCTTGTATATTCAAGGAATGTTTTAAAAGGAAGCAGCTTTGATGATTAGGAAGTAAATCAACATAATACATAAATGTCTTGTGTTTGCCTTCTAATAAATTGAGAGAAGACACAAAACGGATTATTGGTAGATTTTTTTTTTTCTTTTTCTTTAACCAAAATAAAGTAGGCTTCAGAGTCATCTGTTAAGGCCTTACTTGACCAACACAGTCGCTACACTCTGCCTTTTACACAGTCAGGGACCAGACAACCCCTTCACAGATGTCCTGAGATGACATTGAATGCTAAAAGCAAAATAAATAACCCAGCAAGAACAAAAATTTAAAATTCCAATAATTCCAACTTTAGGGTATTTGTTCGCTAAAATTAATCAACATTTCCAAAATACTTTAATACAAAATTATAAAAGAAAAGTGCATTAAAAGCAGAGCCTTTAAAACTCACACACATACAATTATTCTGAAAATGCTATCACAGCCAGGTATACACAGACATTCGGGGAGCCTCAGGATTTATAATAAGTCCAGTATCATGAGAAGTCAAATAAGGCTTTTCTTTTCTTAAAAAAATATACAATACACAAAGCAGTTTGGAAAAAAGATATTATTTAACAGTTTTCTGACTTAAATATTTTTCACATAACAAAAGTTTTCATGTCACTGTCAATATTACTTATGTACAGATGCCAAAAGTGAACAAAATCAAAAGACGCCCTTTCAAAGTAACAGTGAAATGTCTCTTTCTTTAGGGATCTGAAATGTGCTCCTCTTATGAATAAAATCCATACAATATTTATAATAAAACTGCTCTCTTCTGAAACCAAGGAGGCAATGAGAGAAAATAAAGGCAATTATTTTTTTGGGAAAAAAAAAATAGAACCCAGCTTTATGTTACAGTGAAAAGATATCCATTTGTTAATAAAAGGAACACGATGCCAACCTCCAATGCGCGCCCTGCGGTGAGGACAGCGCTTCTATTTACAAAATATACTGTTCAGCCACACAGAGGCCCCTGGTCTCGCCTATGTACACGTGTATTTACATACAGAACATATAAACAGCTTGGAGGGAAACACGACGTGGAGAGCCTTCCGTCTTTGGAATGCTGCGGGCGCGGGCGCGCACCGCCCAGCACGGGAGGGATTTGGTTTGGGACGTGTCTCATGTGGCACCGTTGTTGACACTGAAGAATTCCCTGAAATGAAACACACCACTGTATGCATGAGGAGAAAGTCACGGGGCTCCTGTGGTCCTCACCTTAAACGTCAGATCAACCTAGCTCACTGAGGTGGGCAGGACAGCTACGCGTCCCCACGAGCTGACCCTCACCTCTGCTCGCGGCCGGCGGCTTCTGCTTCTGCAGAGGCCCGGACAGACTCGTGCAGCAAGCGCGCTGCCACCCCTGCAGGCGGCCCGGGGGTCAGGACCCCTTCACTCCCCTGCTGGTGCCCCCGATCCTGCCTTCTCGTAACTGGGATTCCATGTCTGTGATGGAGAGAGAACTGGTCCAGCCATCTCTCAAGGCATTCGTTAGATTAACTTAGGGTGGGCTAAAAAGAGTCGATTGCTACTCATTTTCAAAATGCAGAGTAAAAAATGGAAAAACATCCCTGTGTGTAGTGACACTGTTTCTGAACTTCATGCACCGACCTCGTGTGTTTTGTAAGTGATGCTTCTTAGAACAGAAAGCATAGACAAACACCTTACAAACTTCCCATGTGAACTTGTCTTTGCTAATACAAAGAAATCACACTACACTGATAGTAAGATCCAGTTAACTTCCTGCTAACTGGAGACACTGGCCATGGAGAAGATGAAACTGACGATTGTAGTACCTGAGTTCAGTGATCTGTAGACAAATGAGAACATCGCATTTACATTTCCCCAATTTGTTCCGAAAGTCTCTGAAAGACAATGATTCTTTAGATAATTTATAGCTAAAAAACTACTGTGGTATTTTTAACACTTGAAGCTTTGAAGAGAAGTTTCGAGTGCTCCGTTCTTCACCAGTGTAGCTCTGGGGTAGCTCCGGCCCGGCCGCAGCATCAGAAGACATTGGTGAGGGCCTGCCACTCGCCCGCCGCCTCCTGCACCACCTCCTCCAGGTGGAGGGTCCTCAGCTCCTCCCCGTCCTGCTCTTGGACCACAGCGGCCCCCTGCAAGGCTCCTGCAGTGGCAAAGACAAGACAGGCTCAGACCTTCAGAAGCAGTCAGGACTCACAGCTAAGTAAAGACCCCCTGGGAAGCAGAAAAGAAACCCCTGACCGACTAACTTTGCCTTCCCAGGGAGAAAGGAGGAACCTGACCGGATGAACCAGTGTTTTACGCGTGGTGCTGGGGTTGGACCCAGGGCCTGCGCCTGTTGGGGAAATGCTCTACCCCTGAGTTGCACCACCAGCCCCAGGTTACATTTGTGCTGGTCACAGGCACGGAGCTGTTTGTGCAAACACAGAACACTGGGCAGGCGCACCCATGTCCATAAAGGCTGTGCCATACGGCACCAGTGATGAGCAACTAATGACACCAAGGCCAGGAGGAAGCCCCAGTGTCAACATCCCCGGGAAGAGTGACCTTCTTGAAAACTTCCTCCGCTACGAGAGCCACCCCTGGAATCCCCAGGTGGATCAGGACTTAACCCCACAGAGCACAGGAATGCGATCCGCCCTCGCTCAGGGGCACCCTGTCTCCAACCACCAGGTGGACCTGAAACACACACTCACTGTGCACACCAAGGGTCGAGGTGGAGCTTAATACTTCCCACTCCTCCTCAGCACCGCCACTGCCACCAGTGGGACCTGGCCGAGGCAATTTATTGTCATTCCTTCAAGACCTGCCGCTAGACATGCGGGAGACCATGAAGAGCTTGAGGGAGACAGGTGGCATGTCAGCCCCGACAGTCCCCTCAGGCAGCACCAGCGCTAAGGGACTCACCGAGAATCCGAGGCCCACGTGCAGCCTGCGCTGAGCAGACAGGATGCAGGCAGGACTGGCCCCCAGCATCTGCACACCGCAGGCTGACCCTGACCCCCGAGCACCCTCCAGATACGCCTCCAGGAGGGACAGGGCAGTGCTGCTCAGGCTGCCTGGGCACTGAGCGCTCACCACAGGAAGCTCCGGAGAGGCATGGAGGCACCCGCATGCAGGCCCAGCCTCAGGAGGCTGAGGTGGGCAGATGGGGCTTTCAGGTCAACCTGGACTACGCTGGGAGGGGAGGAGGGCAGGAGGCAAACACAGCTGCCCACCGCACCCCCTGCCCCTGGGGCTCACCGACGAAGCTGTGCGCCCGCCGCATGTGCAGCTTCATGTTGCTCTTCTGCGTGAAGCCCATGACGCAGTAGTCGCACCGGTAGGGCCGCTCGCCCGTGTGCTTCTTCATGTGCACCTGCAGCGCGCTCTTCTGGTTGAAGGCCTTCTCGCACAGCGTGCAGCGGAACGGCCGCTCCCCTGCACCAGGAAAGCCACACGTCACCGTCACGGAGAGACCGTCTGAGACAGGCGGCTGCTCCTGGACACAGCCTCGTGCGCCTGCGGCCGTCATTCCGAGTGCTGACGGGCAGCAGGCTGGCAAAGCCACCGCACGCTGAGCTCCAAATCAAAACTTTCATCAGAAGCTACTGAGAGTCACAGAAACATCCAGAAATAGAACAATATGATTTAAACACAGCACTTCTAACACGGTCTGTGCTGTACAAGTAAAAGGCATCTGGATGTGATAATAGGAAATAAATCCCTTTAATAAAAACACGACATCCTTACAATTTGCAAACACGTTACATAATTGCTTTGAAATGAACATAGGAACTGAAAACTGGAGGAGCTGTGGAGTCTGATGCCCGAGGGGAGCTCCCCGGTGACCTCCGCAATGCAAACCCGACGTCTGATCGCATCAGCCCGCCGGCAGACCGAGAGGCCCGGCTCCTCCTGGACGAAGTCCACACCTGCTCCCCACTCGCACCTCCCGTGGGTGCAGTGTGGCTTGTCCCCCGTGCCTACAGGTTCTTTCCCACCTGCTCTGACGCTGGCCTCCTGCTCTCCTGGCAGGCCCTTCCCTGGAGCCCTGCCCGGGCCCACGCCTGCTGTGTGCTCACAGGTGCTGGCCCTGCTCCTCCTCTCCAGTGGCTACGGCCAGTGAGGCTTCGCCTTAGCTCCCCAAGGTAAGCAGATACCTAAAAATGCTCCACGACTTCTTTCCTAATGCTGGAGACCAAGAGCGCAGTGCCCTTGGGCCCTGGACTGTGCTAGCCGCAAAGGGCAATAGGGAGACCGGCTGCCTTGGTGAGAGGGAACTAGCAGGTGGGCCCCAGCTGGGGGCACAGCCCTTCAGAACTGTTTCTCTGCCCAGGCCTACAAGAGCTGGAGAAGCGCGGCACTGAGCCCTCATTAGACCACCCAGCCCAGGGCTGGCAGCTTGACTCCAGTCAGAGGGGTCCCACGAGGGGGCCAGCCCAGACTCCATGCTGCCCCCAAGAGCTGCGAGGTAACCAACCGCTGCATCTGCTGCGGAACCAAGCAGAGCCCCGCTCTTCACCCCTTGCATCTTTTAAAGCCTCGGCCACTGCAGCATGCATGGATCTTAACAAATCCTATTTTCTCCCAGATGACGGCCCGCTTCAAAGAGCAACCAAACAAAAGCACGGCGCTCCTCACTACCTGTGTGAATGCGGCTGTGTCGCTCCAGCTGGCTGGGCTTGGCAAACGCCTTTTCACAGGTGTCGCACTTGAAGACTCTGGGCTTCTGAGAGCTGAGTGAGGGGCCCGCCTGGTGCGTCAGCATGTGCTCCTAGCAGAACACACAGACACCAAGAGCACGTTAGAGCCCAGCAGGAATTCAGAGACCTGAAACCGCAAAGGGCAAACAGCTCGCCACGAAAACCCGAGGCAGCGGCCTGGGCCAACCACAAGGCTGACCTCTGACTGCACTGTCCGGGAGCAGAGCCCATCAGCAACGACAGGAGCTGCAGGTCTGGGCCTCCCACGGGAATCCAGAGCCAACCTGAGCACTGTGGCTCACTGGGCCTTCCTGTGGGCTTGGCTGGCTCTGTCCTCACGGGCAGTGGCACCCCTGGCTCACCATGAACCCCACATCTCCTGAAGGCTGGTTATTGCATGCCTGTCAGTTTGTCAGGGTCCTGCACCTGTGTGACGGGGGCTTCCTCAGAGATCTCACAGCCACTGCACTGCACACCCCCAGCCTGTGCGTCCGATATGCTGACAGAGCACTTCTCCTAGGGGAGCTGCCGCATCCGGCAGCGTCAGATGCCTATGACAGGCTGAAGTGGGGGTGCTCAGGTCAGAAGCAAGCAGCTAGAGGAGCTGCTGCCAGCCCAAGGCCGCCTGCTGCCCTGTGGCCACGGGCACCAGCCAGTCTGCTCACTGCGGTGCCCCACAGCCGGCTCCGGCGGCTCCTGCAGCACATGCTGAATAAACCAAGCATGGAGCCCATAGGGAGCTCGGGGAAGACGAGCAATGGGAGACCTCCCCGGTAAGAGGGGAGCCCAGAAGGACGGCTGTGCCTTTGCTGTTCACTCTCCACCCTGCCCTGGTGCCTCAGATCTGAATTCTACTGCCAGACAGATAAATGGGGAGTTCTGACCCCTTCTTCAGGCCACCAGGAAATGAAAACCAAAGTCCTGAAGGTGATTCATCTAGGGGACACAGAAGATACCGAGCAACCCGCAGTGCCCTTCTAGGTCTGTGGACAGCCACTGCCGCTCCTGACACAGGCGCCTTCTGTCCCCATGGCCTCCACATGCCCTGCACTGATAGCAGAGGCTCACAGGGCATGAGACAGAGGCACTCGGTCCTTGAAGCAGAGGTGGTAAGAGCAGGAAGTAAGGAAAAGGGGGTCTCCAGGAAGGAGGGGGATGGACCGGGAGGGAGAAGCACTACCTGCACCTCATGGGCAAGTCGGGGTGCAGCTGCTTCCACCAGGGGCCTCACTGGAGGAAGCGCAGTAGACTCTCCCCTCTGGGCCAGGAGGAGAAGCCCCAGGATTTCCTCCTGGGCTTGGCAGCGTGGCCTGGCCAGGCCGGCTGGGTAGAGACCTGACATCCAGCCTTGTGTCTTAACTGCTGGGCACTTTGCAAAGTATCTCCCTCTGCCACTCCTTTTTTTTTTTTTTTTTTTTTTTTTTTTTTTTTGGTGGTACTGGGGGTTGAACCCAGGGCCTCGGACCTGCATGCTCTGCAAGTGCTGGACCACTGAGCTGCAGCCCCAGCCCATTTTTCTACTTTTTGAGGCAGGGTCTCACTAAGTTACACAGACTGCCTCTGGTCTAGAACTTGTGATCCTCCTGTCTCTGCCTCCCGAGCCACTGGGATTACAGGCGTGTGCCCGGCATCCTCTGCAGCTTCTTCAGAGACCTCTGACAGGGGCAGCCTGGACCCCTAGGGACTGTCATCATTTAAGTGTCACTGTGCTCCCCGGCGCTATATGACACAACCACGGCCTCGACACAACCACTCCCTCCGCTTTCCTCACCGTATCTGGGGCTTAGAAGAGAAACCTCCTGTTGGACTGGACTGAGACGGAGGACCGGGGCGGCATCAAGCTGCCTTGCTAAAAGGACACGGTCCGAAGGGGTGCAGTTCCACGGGAGAGCACATGCTGAAACCCTCAAGTGAGGCTGGTGCTAGGAGGGGGGGTCTCCTCCCAAAGTCGGGCAGCTCCAGCTAATCTGGCGAGCAGCTAAATCTACACATTTCTGGCTTTCATTTCAGGTCTTCTATAGAAGATGAAATGCTGCCACCAGGTAGCTAAAGACCAGTTTTAGAACCGTTCTTTCTTCCCAGTCTGGCCACACTGTAAAGAAATCCATTTCTCCTTCATCAACTTTTGTTTCCTGAATTTCATTTAAAATGCAGGAAAAATAAAGCAAGGATCCAACTGGTTGCAAAGGGAACTCTAACTCTCAGACTTATGCGCACCCCCTTTTCTCCCACGCCACCTGCTACAGTCTTGTTTGGCCATCTAAGGGACTGCAACCATGGCTCCTTTCATTTCCATGCCTTTAACATGGTGACATTTGCTAGCCATGACCTGGGCTGGATGAAGTGCAGCTAGTGTCACCTCTGTCAGAAGACAAGGAGGGACACCTCCAGCCAACAGGGTGAGTGTCAGAAGAGGAGAGTTCACTCATCCACAAAGATCACCTCCCCACAGGAAGGACCAGCTCACACGAGGGGGAGCTGCGCGCTTCGAAATACCCAGGTCCCGAGAGCCTGGCCCGCAGTACAGGTGTTGCCAGTGCACACAACCCTCCCGTGTTTCTCCAGTCTTGCTGTGGTGCAGGCCGCCAGGAGGGCAGGGCTGGGCACCTCGGCTGCTCATGCCTCCCCATGGACGTGACTGGCTTTCAGATCTGCAGGGTCCGCTCTTTCCACCCTTCACAAGGTCACAGACCCACCCCACCCCCCACTATCAATTCCTGTGTCAGTAAGGAGTGTCTGCTAGGACTGACAGGCTGAATGGCTGAGTGTGGTGGCGCACACCTCTGATCCCAACACTCGGAATGTGGAGGCAGGAGGACCAACTTCAGTTTGGGGCCAGCCTGGGGTACCCAGTGAGTTCTAGGCCCGTCTGGGCTACACAGCGGGACCCTGCTTCAGAAAACCAAAACCAAAACACACAAACAAAAAGCTGATATCGACACACCATTAACTAAGTCCACACTTAACAGCTTTCACTGGTTCTTCCCTGACACTCAGGACCCCCCAGGACACATGACTAAGCTGTCAAGTCTGCTCAGTTCCTCTTGGCTGTGACAGTTTCCCGACTCTCCTTGTTTCTGTTAACTTTCACGGTTCTGAGGACTAGTGAGGTATTTTGTAGGATGTCACTCATTTCAGAGTTGTCTGAGGTTTCCCTCATGAGTAGGCAGACAACAATGGGCTCGAACATGAAAAGACCATGTGCATGACACAGTGTTGGCTAGTGTTTCATTCTGTTGTAAATAGGGGTGCTATGAGTAGGACCCAGTTCGACAGCACCTAACAACAACACGGTTTTGGAAGGAAAGTGCTGCTTTTATCACATACTAGCAGGGACATGCCTGCAGCCATAGCCCTGTGACGTTCAATCCCATCAGATCTCGGAAGCTAAGCAGGGCCGGGCCTGGTTAGTACTTGGATGGGAGACCACCTGGGAACACCAGGTGCTGTAGGCTTGGGAGGAGGACCCAGCAACCCACTCCCAAAAATCAATCCGCCATTGAAAACCCTATGAACAGCAGAGAAGCACTGACAATAGTGTTTCCCCTATTGTACCTAGGGTCGCTATGAGTCAGATACCGACTTGACAGCACCTAACAGCAGCAGCAGCAGGGACATACGCCAATGGGTTCTGTGAGTGTGGACGCTGACCGTGACACCTGCCTTAGGCTACTCCGCTTGCAGCTTGTTTTCCACCCCTTTAAAAGGGAGAGGGGTCACGGGCGGCATGTCATGGGCCTCGCCTGAAGCCACTCCCAAGGGCCGTCCCCAGGATGCACACTCTTCCTCCCCCAGCCAGGGACGTCAAGAAGCCCTCACTTCTCCAGCCTGCGCAGTTGAAGGGGCACCCGCGAGGCCGGTTCCCCAGGGGAGGTTGAGTGTCACCTCATTCCCTCACAGAAAGCCCTGCCATGCTGCAGCTGTCAGCAAACAGGAGTTTCTCTTCCCAAGGCCTCAAAACCAGGTGTTGGCAGCTTTGTATACTTCTGGCAACCTGACGGGGGGGAGTGATGTTCTCATGTTGTTTTAATCTGCATTAAAAACTGATTTTTAAGTGCACATGAACATGCAATCTTTTCGCTTATACACAACAGATCTATTTCAACTGAAATGACCTGGCACATATTTACATCACCAACCAACCATTTCCTTGAGAAACAGGACAAGCTCATCACTCAGGTCTTTGGCTCCCGCTAGCAGGACCGTGGGTGCCCTTGCTGTGGCTGCCTGCGGGTCCCGGGGCGTACCTTGAGGTGCGTGGCGCGCTTGAAGGCCTTCCTGCAGACACGGCAGCCATGGATGCGCTCCTTGCCGTGAACCTCCTTGCTGTGGTGCATCAGCACGGCGGCCGAGGAGAAGGCGCGGTCGCAGTCCAGGCACTGGTGCGCTGGGCCCTCCTTCTCGGGCTGGCTGCTCGGAGCCAGGTGGGCAGAGACATCAGTCACCTGGAACACAGCAAGAATTCTGTGAGTACTGGACCAGTGAAGTCTGAAAACCACCAGACAAGCAAGATGACAGTGGGCTGACACCTAACGTGGCACAGCCGGCCCTCACTGTGTGCAGTCCCCACCTTAGGGAAGTTATCAGGACTCTGCATTAGTCCTTGAGCAGAAGACACAACCACCTTGGAATCTTGGGAACGTACGAGCCATGAAGGGTGTGGGGCTGGAAAGACCGGTCTGGGCCACTCTGGGCTGCGTATTTCACCACACCTGCCTGCTGCTCAGCTGGGAAACAGTGAGGAATCACAATGCCCTGCCATCAGGGATGGTACAGACTTAGTACACGGGAAAGGGGCTGAGAACATACCTGGCACACAGCAAGCACTCCATAAATACTGACCATAGGAAGAGCCTTAGTTTGGACAAGTATCAATGGGATTGCCTGAAAAATGCTGTTGCAATTTTGAAGGCACTGGGTGGTCAGGAACAGTCATTTGCAGGTTAAATGTCAAAACAACAAACTGTTCTAACGTATATGAATAGTTATGATTCAAAAAGAGGTATTTTGATAACATTACATATGGACTATGCCTGCAGCCATAGCCCTGTGGCATCCGATGCCATCAGATCTCAGAAGCTAAGCAGGTCAGGCCTGGTTAGTACTTGGATGGGAGACCACCTGGGAATACCAGGTGCTGTAGGCTTGGGAGACGGACCCAGCGACCCACTCCCAAAAATCAATCCGCCACTGAAAACCCTACGTACGGCAGAGAAGCACTGACAATACTGTTTCACCTTTTGTATGTAGGGTTACTATGAGTTGGGATACCTACTCTAGGACGGCACCTAACAACAACAACAATGTATGGACTGATAATCTGCTACATTTTAAGCAACTTAGACAAACATGAGTTTGGTACACTCTGGAAACATGTTTGAAGATTTAAAAAGTGGCTCTAGCCATGACAAATGCACTGAATTGAGATGCTTATAGAGGATTTGAATAAAATTATTTTATGAACTATCAAAAAAAATTTTGTTGCTTTGGCATAAAGTCTTTTTCAACAAACAACTTATCATCCATAATTCTAGGTGACGTTGCTAGCTTTTGACTGCTCAAACTGTGGATGCCAACCAACACGCAAACTTCCAAATCATTTTAATGGGATGCCACCATCACTCAGAAGAATAGTAAACAAAGCAGAGGGGTAAATCGCTCAGCCTGTAGAAACAGACTTCAGTTCTGTGGACTTAAGTTTACATAAGACATGTTAATGAATCAATTATAAAGAAAACTTTTGAGACTTGTCAGCATTCTTAGTTTATCAAGTACCTTTCGCAAATTCCAGAAAAAGCAGAAGTGGATGAGTACCAAAGAAAAATAAAATGCCAACAAAAGATTTCTATTGGTGTTCTGATCTCATTAATCTGTGCTACAATTTAAAAAAGACTGCAATGGAAAACATAAGTTGAAAAGAAAAACAGAGAAGAACAAAGATACTGCAAATATGTGGCAGGCCACGGGGAAGGTGTTTTGTGAAACCTGAGCCAGGTGTGTGTGACTACATGTGTCTGTCTATTAAAAATAAAAACTAATATGTATTAAGGTTGTTGCACAAAACATTTTCTGTCAGTCAAAAAAGTTTGAAAAACATTGGAATAAATGGCATCAAGACTGTTCTATAACTGCAGAAAAAAGACAATATGATTAGAAGAAATGATATGAATAAAGAGCATAATGTAAATGCAAACCTGTGGTTACTGGTGGCTACATCCAGTATTCTCCATTTGGAATATTTATCAGCAGTCGTAAACTGCGGTGCAGAAAACTGTTTCTGAATCAAACATTTCACTCATGAGAAAAATCAGTATGTAGTCTACTTCATTCAAGAAAAGATAAACGAAGATTGAGCAACAACTGGCAAGGCACCATGGCACACACTGTCATCCCAGCAACTCAGGAGGCTAAGGCAAGAGGATAGTTGAGGTCGAGGCCAGACACAGCCTACACAACTCAGGGAGACCTTGTCTGAAAAAAGTAAAAAAGGGGCTGTGGGAGTACAGCTTAGTGGTGCATCAGGCCCTGGGTTCAACCCCTCTACCCCCATACCACAAAAACAAAAAACAGAAAAACAAAACAAAAACTCAATTACTTCTGCAAAATAACTGTCAGCATCACCATCAATCAGCAGACTGGCATACCAAGAAGCAAGACTTCTAAGTCACTGGCTTCTACAACTGCTGTGGAGGAAAATCTCCAATAGTCTTCTGATTTCCATAAGTGTGTGCACATGAAAATCTAAACATAGTGAGTCAGATTTCAGTGGGAATTTATGAGCCTCGTACTTGCAGATGAGGGGAAATATGTGACTGTGAGGTGACTTTCAAGATCCTGAGGTGCATACCCTGCCAAGGGCCAGAAATGACCTGCTTCCCAACCAGGCTATTCTGAACCCACAGGGCAGCAGTGGGCCTGGAAGAGAAGCTTTCTAATTGCCCCTGAAGCATGAGGTGCATGGCTGTCAAAAGGCAGAGGGAAGAGCCGTGCAGCCCTCCTCCCCACAACCAAAACAGTCTTGCAGTCATGAGGTAACGAGCTCATTCCATCTGCAGCCAGCAGCCGGCCCAGCAAGAGTTCAGTAAGTGGCTCTCACGCTAACCTAAACTGAGGCGGAGACTTCAGAGAACACTGCCCGTAATGCACCCCTGGGCACACAGCCATCTGCAAACTTAGTTATTAATATTTTAAATTTGGGGTGGGGGAACCACAAGCTAGACCAAGTTTCAACCTTTGGTTTATCTCATTACCATTTACTACTCAAATGCACGCAAACATGGCATCTATCACTCAAACAGGAAACAGTCAAACTCATTTTAATACAGAAATACTGATTATAGCTATGTTAAGCTCAAATGTCAGAAATGTTAGAATGTAGGAAAAAGTCACAAATTCAAAAACAGAAAAGCAGTTTTGTGTCCTAGTCACATAAAATACAAGGTTGGGTAAAGGTATGCCTTGGTATTGAACTAAGAGCTCGGAAACCTGAAGCATGACAAAGATGGAGCACAGAGAAGTAACAATCAGGAGTCAGCGCCCTCTGGCCACTTAAGCCCAAAGCACGCTTGAGGAGAGGGCGGCGGCCTCCACCCGCTCCAGGAACACACAGGACAGGCCCTTGGTTTACCCCCACCCCCAGGTGTACTTTAACACCTGGGGCCTCGGCCACACCAGACAATTTTTCTAACGGTGTGATCTGTGGTGGACGCCTGGGCCTCCTCCCATGTGCTGACCTGAGGGCAGTGATGGGGGCTAGGTAGCTAAGCCAGCCACAGAGTACTCCCTGCCTATCTTCCTGACATTAGCACCTGCCCGGCTCACATCCTTGCTGGGACAAATAGCACCATCTGCGATACTCCAATGGAGGACACAACTGGACCTGAGTTCTATACCTGAGCTCCCCTTGGCTCCGCCCACCTGCCCTTGCCGTCTGACGACTCTGCTCTATACCATTCCTCTGTAACAACAGGGCATGCATAACCACGACTGCACCAGATCTCTCTGAGGCCTGTGGGTCTCTGCAGTGAGTCATGGAACCTCAGGGTTCCCAATCACAAACAAGCTGAAGTTACACACACTGAGAGCCATCTCTGGTTACTGAGGCCACACTGGGGGAAATCGCTTGTGCTGGTTATATCTAATTGCTTTATGAAAAAGTCCTAGTCCTCTTGAAAAACTGGTAATTGTTTAAAAACTCATTTGCTAAAAATACACATAAAGCTTAATGCTTTGCAAATTCCGAGATTAATGATCACCTGTACTTTAATTCTGACTCTGGAAAGTTTTAAGGAAAGCATTTGTAGACTCTGCCTACATCAAGACTATCATTTATTTACAAAATGTTTTGGTACCTAAAATATGCACTTTGAGAAAAAAGACTAGTCGAATTTATATCCAGTCTCAGCCATACATAGACACATAGGTGTGTAGGAAAAAGTGTAATAAGACTTAGAAATACCACCAAAGGTATTACAGGAAAATCTGCAAAAGAACTAAATGCAAGTAAACAGCTGCATAAAGTTTGACCAGTAAGCAAACAGAAGTAAACTAACAGGTTCAAGAGAGGTCCCATCACTGCCACATGCAAGTCTGCGGTGCCAAGCCACACCTTCTAACAACCCAGATCTGGGAGCCACCATCTATCACCCCTCAGAGGCCCACAGAGCTCCGTGCTCCCTTGGCTCCGGGTCTGGCGGGGACTCCTCCTCAAAGGCCAGTCCTAGCCCCTGGCCTCCAACATGGCCCTCCACCAGCACCACTCTGAATCCCTGTGGAGTAAAAGCACAGGTACCTGGTATGCTATCTCTTCCCCAGCAGCGGAGGACGCCTGTGGCGTGTGGCTCACGAGGATGACCTGCGGTGAACCGGCTCCACCTTGGCTCGAGAGGGAGGGATCCGTGAGCAACGCGGGGAATTGCTGACCCTGGCAAAAGATTATCAGCTTAGAAGTTGTCGCAGCAACAGTAATATCAGGGAGTAATTACAAAGATCTCTTATGGCGCAGTCACTTCGGAAAGCAAGATTCACCATACAACCCAACAATTAAAGAGAAATGAAAACCTCGGTCCACCTGAAGCCCCATAGACCAGGCATGCGCAACCTGCAGGCTGTGGGCTGCCCGCGGCCCGCAACAGCTAGTAACACAGCCCCACAAAATCTTTGAACATCATGTTGTTTTTAGCGTTTATTTTCTTCGTGACCCCCCTTATGACATATATATACTAATTATATTATATAATTTATGTGCAGCCAAGACAATTCCCCTTTATGCAATGCAGCTCAGGGAAGCCAAAGCACAGGACACCGCTGCAAGACAAATGACCACAGCAGTATCACTCACGATAGCCGGGAAGTGGAAACCACTCAAATGCCCATCAGCCAACAAATTCATAAATGAACTGCGTATTCATTTAGAAGAACACGACTGTGGCATATCCAATGTTGTTGTAGTTGTTGTGGGGTGCCGTTGAGTTTGATCTGACTTAGTGGCCCTCATACGGTTTTCAATGGCTGATTATTTCAAGATTGCTTTGGGAGTGGATTGCCACACCTTTCTTCCATTTTTGTGGCACTGGGGATCCAACCCAGATCCTCAGAGAGTGCGGAGCAGCGCTCTACCAACTGAGCCAAGCCCCAGCCCATACCCAATATAAAGGACTATTACTCAGCAATAAAAATGAACAACTGATACACACCATAACATGGATAAAGCTTGAAAATACCCTGAAAATGAAAAAGGCCAGCCACAAAAGACTACACATTGTGTGACTCTGTTTATATGAAACATCCAGAGCAGATGAACCTGTAGAGACAGGAGATTGGTGGCTGCCAGGGGCTGGAGTTAGAAGAGAGGGTTGAGGGAAGGTCTGGAGTAGGAGAACAGGAGTGGCCACCAGTGATGCCAGGCTTCTTCAGGGTGATGAAATATCCTACAATTAGACAATGGGAAGGGCTGAGGCTCTGCTTCAGGGACCCTGGTGAGGGGCCTGGGGAAAGGCCTATTTGCCAACTGCGCATGACTGTTCCAGAGCACACTACCTGCAGTCATGTGGACGCACCCTAACTCAACACTGCCTTGGAGCAAGACAGGAAATGCCTTGTTTACAGCTGAGAAGAACCAGATGTAGGGAAGGGATTTCGCCAACAGGTAGCTGAGAACGGATTAGAGCCAATCTTCTCTACTTGCCAAAATCTTACTGGTTTTTCTTGCACAGTGAGCCCAAAAAGCAGAGAAAGGGCCATCAAAGAACATGTTTGCTAGAGGGAAAAACAAGCTGAAAGGAGCTCAACTTTCTAATTCTGCCAAAAGTTTCACTTTTATGACAGCCAGGGACAAGTACACAGAAATCACAATTATTTCCATCAATGAAGGGTAGGACTTTATGGCCAACTATCAAAACCATGACATTGCTTTACTGTAATGAATCTTCATTATAATTAATCATGATCTCTCATCATGATTTTTCTACTTAGGATCTGAAAAGCCTTCCAACATCCCAACTCAGGGCACCATGGAAACATGCACGTGTCTGAGCCGGTCACCGTGCCACACACCTGTATCTACAGCAATTCAGGAGTCTGAGGCAGGAGTATCACAACTTCGAGACCAGAGGCGGCCTATGTAACTTAGTGAGACCTTGTTTCAAAATAAAAAACAAATCAATGAATAAATAAAGAAACGTGCTGGGGGTGCAGCTCAGTGGTAGAGCACTTGCCAAGTGTGTTTGAGATCCTGAGTTCGACCCAGAGTACCACAGTACAAAACAAAAAGATGCACATGCCTTTGACTCAGTATACCTGGCAGGCATTAACCAAGGAACCCTAAGTGCCAACACCGAACCCCTGAAAACAACATAATGTCCTCAGTAAGGCTCACCTACTAACTAAATGCTGTACAGTGTTTAAAAAGCTTTGCTTTGTTAAAATTATTGATAAAGGAAGATGTTCACAATATAGTAGATGATGTTTACACATGAACACATTTCTATAAAATCTAAAAAGTTTGCTGTATGTGCATGTGACTATAAGAGTTGAGAAGAACACGTACAATAAGTTATTCAAAACAGTTCTGTTTGATAAGTGGGAATAAAGGCTTGAGGATGTTTTTAAGTTCAGTTTTTATACTGTTCTACATTCCTTTATTTTTCTTTTCATCCCTTCTTACATTTCATGCATTACTGCTTTAATAAGAAAAAAATTTAATTTTGAAAGAAAATGTTCAGAAACATTTAATATTTAGAAAAGAATAAATTGATAAAGTTTCCACGGTCAGTGTCTAAAAGGGTCCTGTAAGTCCTCTATGAAGGACGCTCGCTCACCTGAGAGGTGATGTTCAGCGTGACGGTGTCCAGGCCTCCAGACAGCATGCCCTGAGTGTCAGCCAGCGTCAGAGTGACGCTGGCATCGCCACCCACACCCGATGAAGACATGACCAAGTTCTGGGTTGAGATGGCTGATGGCGACACTGGTGTTGATGAAGGGAGGCTCCCGCTTGTGGGATTAAGTTCTGCAGAAGAGGCAAAACAAGTATGTCAGTGGTAAAGCTGGACGAGCTGCTTTTCCAGGGTCTAAGAAGACAGTTTCCACGAAGGAGCTAATCTGTAGCAATTAGCATCTGTATCATTGTGGCTCTGAAACTGTAATAAGGAAATCATACAATCTTTAATTCTTCGACGACAAGATCTTTCTTACTTTCTATCTGCAGGTGGGTATACTCTGCTGCTTCTAAGAAAAATCAGAAAAAGAAGAGTGAAAATTGACCCACAGTCTCACTGGAGGAAGACAACCCAGACAAGGTTTCCCAGAACAGAGACCACAGAGGAGAGGAACCAAACAGGATCCACACAGCAATAACTAGCTCTAACGTGAAGTGGATAGATTTGGCTGCCTCTACTCTTTTTCTCTCTTCTGTCATCCTGTTTACTCATTCAGAAATACAAGCATCAAGACAAATTTCACGGGATCTTTTACGCTAACTCATCCTATTTGGAAAGACAACAAAACTTTTAAATACCTTCCCTGGCAGCCAATGCTAAGAGAAAGCAAGACGGAACGGAATCCGTCAAAGACAGGCTTCTCCTCTACAAAGCCTGCTCCCGTGCCCCTGGTGAGGGCGGTGGGCACAGAAGGGGGTCATCCATGACCTGCAAGAGCACTGAGAGCAGTTTTCACGCACGTCCTCACACGCATGAACACACATGCAGGCAGGCCTGCACACTGTTCTCGCCACAGCCCGACGTCAGCCCCTGGGACAGGCACTGAGGACCCCCAGAGGACAAGTGAAGCCTCAACTCAAAACACGAGTTCTCAGTACGTGTAAAAACAAAACCAACTCCAGTCAACACCCCCGGCAACCTGAGTCACCTCAGTCCAGAGCCCCTTCCCGGATCTGGGAGCCAACGTGAAAGCCAGGCCGCTTCCTTGGAACTGCAGTTCTCCACATACAGGGCCTGCACAGACCCACCCTCCTCGAGTCCCACCTGTGCCGCCCAGACCTAGAACCTTCCAAAGCAGTAGCACCATCAGGAGACTCGGGCGTGCACTAAAGCAGCTGCTGGGGCTCCCTCCCGCCTGCTCCTGCCCTGCGGCGGTCAGGAGGAGGAACGTGGGTGGCGGCGGAGTCTCCCGTGAGAAGCACTTCAGTTACACAGCCCCGCCTGCCACCTTCCTCGCACTACCTCCGCTCATCTTCACTCTGGCACCTGGCACGAAGGCTTGTCTGTCACACACGTAAAGGAGATGGCAGGAAGGGTTCTGTGGGACACGGTGGGAAGCAGGGTCACGGTTATGAGAGCGCCCAGGGAGGACAGGACAGGGGGCAAGAAACCGGTTCCTGAGCTTCCCACCAAGGCTGTCCTTAACATAAGCAGAGCAAAGCTGACACCACCTGCTGCTACTGGGCAGCCCAGAAGTCAGCCTCACCCGAGCTGCTGAAGCAAAGGAGCCAAAGGCCTTCTCCCTCCCTCTAGTCAAACACACCTGACTTCCTAGTGATGGCCCAGACAGCACAGCATGAAACACTTGAGGAGAAAACGGAGTCCCACGTGTCCATTTAGTAAAAGTGAAAACCCAGCAACTTCAGATGATGCCAGAGCTCATGCCTCAATGGAAACGGAGAACTTTTAATTCCATGCTGATTTTGATGGGTTTCCACAAAGAGAATACAAGTTCAAGCAGAACTATCCTTAGTGAAACAGAAATGACGAAAGCAGGGAAAAGCGGGAATCATCCTAAGCACATAATTAGGTAGTTATGAACTAGAAACAGCTCTTATTTGTTAAAAGCTCATGAAGCCACAATTTCAAATTCAAGTTAAATACTCTTAATATGCATATTAACATCCAATACTTAAGTAAGATTGTATCCTTTTCCTTCCCATTTACTTTTCTGAAACTACTGCTCCTCCAGGGCCGGGGTTTAGCTCAGTTGGTAAAGCGCTGTTCCACACTCTCTGAGGACCCAGGTTAGAGCCCCAGCACCGCAAAAGTGAGAAAAAGTGAGAAGAAAAAGTGAGAAAAAGTGAGAAAAAGTGAGAAAAGTGAGAAAAGTGAGAAAAGGCTCACTCCTGGAAAAATCCCGAAAAAACAATCAGCCATGGAAAACCCAATGTGGGTCTCTATGAGTTGGACCCAACTTGACAGCACCTAACACCAACTACTGCTCTTCCAGGGTGTGCCTGAGCAAAGTCTCCCTTCACCTTTTGACTCAGACTCAAAAGAAGTAATCTTTTAATAAATGTATGTTGGTCAAAGCCAACACTGCCTTAAATCTTTGCTGAGATAAGGTCCCAGCATGTATGAAAATTTAATACAATTTAAAATGGTTTCAGATATAGTTTAAAAGGTACAATACTGGCTTTCCTTGCAACGAATGAAAAGTATAGGAAGACAGCAGGTAGGTGGCAGAAGCAGGAGGGAAGAGGCAGTGTCTGGCAGGTCATTCCCAAGTACCTCCAGCACTCCACGGTGCAACTCGCAAGTGTGGGGAATGTGTGCCTCAACTCTAAAATGTACCCACCAATGGGCGGTGCTGGTTTGAGATCTTAGAAAGTACATCACTGATTGTACATGAATCTAGGAGAAACTGAGGCTAAAATAACCTTATATACCACCCTAGTACACAAAGAATTGGTCTTTATTTTCACTAAAAGCAGAATTCAATTTGTACATCAAAAAAAGTGGACTAAAGTAAGAATTAAAGATAATACTAACTTGAGATGAAGTCCTTACAAGCTGCCTGGGTTTCAAGCCTCTACCATCCAGACTCTCTGCCTCTGGGAGGGTCCTTACACTGTAGCAGCCCAGTTTGTAGGGAAACTACCTGTGTCTGATTTCCTAAAACCCATCCTCAGGCTCAGAAACAGCCTCCAGCCCCACATTCCACATCTGAACAAAAGCCTGTGCTTTATTCCTCTGTGTGCATCTGACTAACCACTTCACTTGACACACTCATGAGTGCCCAAAACACAAAACATTGCTTCCAAGGCCTTTAATTAAGGTGCCAAGTGCCAGAGTGAACCAGAGCCAACAGCCTCACCAAACACTGCTGCCGAGAGAATTAAAAAATGAGACAGCCAAATGCATACCCATAATGCTCTGATGTCATGCACTGGCAGTACAAATGTCATATGGTAACGCTGAGAGTTATTTAGAGTTCATCTTGGAAGGGCGATGCTCAATCTCAAAACAATGTCACTGTAACTTCTACTCTTACTGGTGCGGTCCGAGGGGAGGTCAGGGTCAAACACGCCTAGTCAGACACTTCATAGCATGAACCAGCTACACCGCTCACCACCAGCACTAACAGCAAGCAAAAGCCACTCCAAGAGTATCTGGGTAACACCAAGGCTGGAGTGGTCAGCGAGGAATGAGCTTGTCCCACATCTAGGATGATTCAAAGATGCCAAAGTTATGCATGACTCATTGATCATACTAAATTAATCCTGTATTAAAAACAGCTGATACTACACTCTCACACAAGTGCTCCTTAATTATGAATTCATTTTTTATTTTACAATCACACCAAATCCCTTGAAAATTTTTTTTAAATTTAAAATCTGGGCCATATCAACTAAAGTTACGTAAAAAGGAGACAATGAAAATTTCTCAACTGGCTCTAAAACAAAAAGGTCTAAAGGTCTCAAGGAAAGAAAAAAAAATCACATCAGCTCAGAGGGCATGCTGCTGGTTGTCAAGAACGTCAGCTGTAGATAGACAGATAAGAGGCCTGCACACCCTGCTAGCTCCACTGCCCGAAAGGCACCTTTGTCTGCCTGTGGATGCTGGGGTGCAGCTGAGGTGACACCATGTGTGTTCACCAGGGGAGGCAAATGTATAGGTTAGACACATGCCACCTTGCTAGCCAGACAACAGGAGTCTGAAGCTGTGTCCACAGCCACAACAGAGCCCTGAGTATGCATTCTTACTCAATTCCATTCCTCCATCTTATCAGACCATCTCCAGTCCTGGGTGAAAACATCTGCTGTCCCAGGAAACACCCAGGATCACCGCAAAGCCCCAAAACTCACTCCACTTAAACTGCACCATCTATAGCTCTTCTCGCACCTCAGTTTGCCAGTTTGCTAGGGAGCACCGAGGACGCCGTGCAGGGAAATCCTTGGCTGGATTAAGAGACACCAAGATTAGCAAAGGCACCTCAGGGTGCGTGGATGAGGGCATTCCCAAGGAGGGGCAGCTCACGAAGACTCTGACCTCATCAGTGGTTTAATCCACCAATGGACTCAAGGTGGAACAGACTGGTGGAAGGTGACGACCGGACGAAGGGAGGAGGGCACCGAGGGCGTGTCTTGGAAGGGCAGCCCTGCCCCACCATGCCATAATGCTCTACCACAGCACAGGCCCGGAACACAGCCAGCCAACCCTGAAACCTTTCAAATCATAAGCCAGGACAGATCCCTCCTCCTTTAAGGTGTTCAAGCCAAGTATTTTGTCACAAACTAACAAAGAAAGGATCCCACTAGAACTTCCGTGAAAATGTAACACTGCATTGTGATTGGCCAGCTTATTCCTCAGTGAAGGGGGCTGGGGACCGAGTCCCAACATCTCCAGACCAGAGACCCATGCCACAGTGACCACCATTCATTCTGATCCATGTATAAGAAACACACCTTCCGCCCGGCGCGGTGGCGCACGCCTGTAATCCCAGTGGATCGGAAGGCGGAGGCAGAAGGATCGCAAGTTGAGACCAGAGACAGTCTGCGTAACTTAGCGAGACCCTGTTTCAAAAAGTAAAAAATGGGCTGGGGGTGCAGCTCAGTGGTCCAGCGCTTGCAGAGCATGCAAGTGTGAGGCCCTGGGTCCAACCCTCAGTACCACCAAAAAAAAAAAAAAAAAAAAAGAAAGAAAGAAAGAAAGACACCTTCCTCATGAATCACAACATGAAGCACACAGCGTGGTAAAGACAGTAAACTCATAGCCTGTGCTTGGAGCTCTAGAGGTAACAAGCAAGAACACACTCTAACACTTCCGAATACACACATACACACTCTGTCTTGTAGAAAAAGGTTACAGAGAAAAGTTCACTACATAGCTTTAACAATACCCAGTATGTTGACTATTTTACCCATCATAGACTAAACTATAACCTGAAAGTCTAGGTTGTAGTAAATTATAACAGAAAAATATTCCCCTTAATTGAAAAACAAAAGCCACAATGCCGCCCTTATTTCAAATTAATAAGTAAAAGAATTAAGTTCTCCAGTGTAGCTTTTAAGAGCCACAAAATCAGACAGACTGATAAAGGAGGTTCTGGGTAATTTACAGTGGACAGAATAAACAATGGAGAGCAAGTGGTGGAGGGAATATCACTGGCTCCAACTCTTGCTTCTGGATTCCCTGAGGTGGACAGGAAGTTCCTCTCAGGTGCTAGGTGGACATGCCTTCTGGCTTTAGGTAATGTGCTTCCCTCAGTTCAGCAAAAAGCACCAAGCAAGGCGGAATCGCCACTGAGTGGGGCGAAATGCCCACCACCTTCCCAGAGGCTGTCTCAGCTCACCAGGATTCCTTCAGGACGTCCCAGACAAGTCCATCTCCTACCATGTGCTGTGCCCCTCGGCACCATCACTTCTCCTTCATGCATTGTTATGCTGACTCATGGATTCTTCAAAGAATGAAGGACAGTCGCTGGCACCTCCTAGTTTCTGGGACCCAGGATGCATGGGAACCATGATTAGCCTGCTCTTCATATTCCCAGATTTCATACAAGTCTTGCCATACAGTATACACTACTATCTTCTACTGAACCAGTGAATCATTGGATGAGAAATAAAATATTTTATAAAATCATAAAATATATAAATAAGTTTTTTAAAACTTCTATTATACTCCTCTATACTTTCCAATATACTCATAGCAAAAATATAAGAAAATGGGTAAGAACAGGAAAAAATAGAGAAACAAAAGCACAGTTCTCAAACTGAGGAACCTATTTTCTAAACTATAAGCTAAAATCATGCATTATGTATTTTTAATAGGATCTACCATAATGTCTCCTATGTTGAGGGTACTCAAAGAAAGTTAAGTGACCAATGAAATAGCTTCCTTAAAATAACCGTTCTACATTTCCAAAATTAAAATTTGAGATATATGAAAGAAGGAAGGTTATTGCATTATATAAAATTCAATGTTAATTTTTCCTTCCAATGGCATCTAAAAATCATGGCATGTCACACAAAAGCAAAGCTCCATCTAAAAATAAGACACTCTCCTGAAAAACAAAGCTTTTGTTTTTCTTCTACATAACCATTCTCCTAGTTCCGCAGTTAATTTTTGCAGAAATCTCACTAAACAAAAGAAACACAATCCTAGGTTGGCCTCACAGCTGAGCCAGCCTAGTGGTTTGTCTGGCACAATTCTTATGTTTTTTCAAAGGAAAACATGGGTGCTTCCCCGCCTCACAGAAGATTTCTATCAGTTATTTTGATCTTCAGCAAAATGTTCTTCTGGTTAACAACAACCTCATAAGGTGATGACAAAGCTTAAAAGCAATAACATTAAATTAGTTAATATTTGTAAAGTTAACAGAATAATGCCTGGCACACAGTGAGAGCTATAAAAATTATTAAATTTAAAAATGAATTCAGTTTACATGAAGGAGCCCGAGATAAGAATGAGCGGTTTGCAAAGCGTACGAGGCAAACACGTTCTGCGCTAATGTAGGCCAGAAGGTACTATAAGAGTAACGGACAAGGGTCGGGGCAGGGCACCACGGACACAGGGAATGCCCAGTGACTGACAATCGCTCTGATTTGTCAGTTTCAAGTGTGCTTTATTGCCAAGTGGCATTTTCTTCCTGTTTATCTATTTTTAAATGTTCTCCTGTATTTTAAATTTCTCACATGACCTGAGTATGGATCTGAAAATACAAAAGCCAGGGAGTCCCACAGGTCTCGACAGTGTCCCTGTCAGCACAGCGCACAGCAGTGACGCTCCTTCACTGTACAGGACAGGAAACTTCCTGTTCTGCTCTTTGCTGGACAAAAACATGTGGGGAAAATAATCAATGCTCTATAATTAATTACATAATCAACTCTAACGTGGAGGTGACTTGAGAAACCACAGTTTTTAATTTATGGTACGAGATATCAATCGATTTGAGTCTCTCGCATCAATTAAGTACTGACTGAGCAAGGACTTTATACGAAGACACAAGCAAGATGGACATAAGCTGCAAGTAAAAGTGCATCCAAAACGTTCACTCACTAACCTGAGATAGTGAGGGTGATCTCCTGTGGAGACCCCGAGGACGGCGTGGCAGTGGGGCCAGCAGCCTGGGCCAGGACTTGGCTGAGACTTGAGTTGTTGATGGTCAGCGTGATCTCGTGGGGGCCTGTGGAGGTGGACACCAGGCCTTGTGAAGTCATCACTTGAGACAGGTCCTGGGTCCCTGCCATCAGCACAAAACAAAACGAAGTTGAGCTCTAGAAAAACACCTTTCTTCTTGTTTATGGTAAAAATAGTTAAACTGCTACTTCAGACAGATGAAGATTCACAATAGACTATCAGTCGTGTCTAATTACATTATCTAAGATAGGACTTCCCCTAGCATGCAGAGGAGGAAAATAAAAAGATACGAAAGCCTGCTGAGGAATGGACACCAGCAAGGCAATCCCGCAGATGCAGTCGTCTGTGGGCATCCACTGAATGAGCATCAGTGATCACGTGAGAAAAGCTGATTTTATTCTTAAAACTTCGAATTATTTGGTGAGTTTTAAAGGGAAGAAAATGACACCATCATGTTCTAAAATCAAGCGCAACTCATCTGGTCTTACCGCTGCTGCTGGTGGACAGCACAGACTCCTGCTCAGACAGGGGGCCGATGGTCAGATTAGCAGATGTGACTGTGGGCTGCAAGGAGAGGCCTGAGATGGGCTGGATGACCACACTGGCTGGGACAGTGCCGTCTTGTGTCTGAAGAGGGCTGTTCTGAGGCGCTGTGCCAGGCTCCCCTGTGAGTGGCTGTGTCACCAGGTTTCCCGGCTGCAGCGTTTGCTGCAAAATGCTTGGATCAATCTGAAGGAGCAGACAGGATCGTCATGAAAAGGCCATGCTTCCAAGGGACTGAGACAGTGTTAAAGCACAGAGAACCAGGGCAATTGCACACCTGCAGTGTGATGTTGTTAATGCTGGAGGCATCGATTCCAGAAATCTGAACGTTTTGTCCAACCAAATTAGCAGCCAACTGTAACTGGATGCCTTCTAGGGTGGCCAAGCTTCCATCTGTCAAAGACACGGTCAAGTCTCCACCAGCTGGCCAGAGAAAGGGAAAGGACTATTACAAATAATTCTAAATCCTAAAGAACTCACTTTTTACACAGAGATTTTTAAATACAACAAGTTAGGTTAATATGATCTTGTTAAGGAATAGTGACATTTATATTCCCAACACATATATCCTAAATTAATCATCACAAAACAAACCCTGTGAAATAAATAATATTACCCATTTAAAATATATCATAAAAGTGGCTTAAAAAGAGTCTGTTCATCAGCTCAAGGTTTAAAACAACAGCAACCACTCAGGAGTGGCACTCTAGCTATGGTCGGACCCCAAGTCACTGACACAGAAGGCACATGGGATGCCTAGTCACTGCTAAGAATTCCTACCTTTACAGGCAAGCACACAAACCCAACCAGCTAAGACTGAACACTTCTCAAGCCCCATACGGCCCAATGACAACTATATATACATATATATATGTATATATAGTGGGTAACTCCACTATATTAAAAAACAGTGTTAGGAGCACTTGTAAGTTACACGTCTCAGAACTAAATTTATGCGGCCAAATAAGAAATGAATTTACACCCACTAAGGAGAAAGCTAACCAAAGCACCTAAGAGCTCCAAAGCCGACGTGACAGGAGGAGGAATGGGAAGTGGAGGTGACTGTAAAAGCTGGGCCCGCGGGAAAGGCTCTCGGAAGGTGGTGTTTCCCCCGTGTGGCAGGACTGTGCCCGGGCCTTTTCCAGCCTGACTCCTACCTGACACAGAGGCAGGGAGGATAGCTTGGCCCACCAGCCCTTGCTGAAGCAAGTTTTGATCCAGCTGCCCTGCTAGAACTGAGTTGTTCATAATGAACACGCTGGGGTCAGTGGAGGAGCTGAGGAGGTTGGCGGGTGGGAGGCCTTCCGACGGGCCCTGTGCAGCGGGCTTCCTGGCCTTCCTCGGGTCTGGCTTGTAGTGGAACTGCATGTGCGTCTTCCGACGCCCCGAGGTCCGGAAGCGCAGCTCGCAGTGTGGGCACTTAAAGGGCTTCGCACCCGTGTGCAAGCGCATGTGCACCTTCAGGCTGCCCTTCGTGGAGAACGCGTTACTGCAGACGTGGCAGCTGAACAGCTTCTGACCTGTGGGAAGCCAGCAGGAATCAGTGGGGGCTGCCAACAACCTGCACTCACAGACCACCCCTCTGCCAGGCAGTGTGGACAGTGCGCTGACCCCACAGCCCAAAGCGCACGGAGAAGCTGGACCACAGGTGCCGAGGATGTGGCAGAGGCCTGCAGAGACCGTCCATTCCACTGTTTCCAACGTGAACTCAGCTCTTGCACAGCCCTGAGGCTTCGTGTCCTGGAAGCACTGCAGGACCCTGACCCCTGGCTCCAGTGTGCGATTTACACTTACCAGAAGCTAAGGGGTGAGGTGACTTGCACTTAGCCCTGGTCTGCACGCCTGTCAGTGCTCTGTGATCTTACAAAGGGCACTTCAACATCTCAGCATCTGTTTATTTTTCTTCGGTCAAACAGGGACAACACGATCGCCAGCACAGCAGTGTTGCACCTGGAGAAGGTGCACAGGAAGCTGTATTCTGGGGCCACAGGCTGCGTCTAGCACCAGGCACCTACTCCCTTTTGTGCTGGTTTTTCTCACAATTACCTGTGTAACAAGGGCCACCACGCCATGAGTGCAGGCAGCACCGACTCCACTCTGGAGGGCTCAAGGGCAGGAAAACCTTCTGGCTGGCTTTCTCATTCTTCTGCCCAGAAAATGAGTGCCAGTTTTTACCAGGGACAGCACAGCAAGTACTGCAAGAATCACTAGCGAGGCTGTGATCCTGAAAGGCACTGGGGCCTCAGAAGTTACCTCAACGTGCCAAGCAGGGCAGGGAGCCCCCAGAACACTTTCCCCCACTGCTTATCCACACAGCCTGCACTGACCTCCCAACGCAAGCAGAGGGCAGAGCAGCTGTGTTGATCACTGTGAGCACTGCTGGGCACCCAATGTGGGGGACTGGCACACCGGACCTGGAGGTGCCAGGGTAGGCACCTTAGCAAGTACACAGCATGACCCAGAGACAAGCAGGGAGTCTCACGAAACAGCAAGACGACCACACACAGAAAAGTCTTACTGCATGGACTCACCTGTTTATTTAGTTCCAAATATTGCTCATCAAAAAAGAATCACAGGACTTCACATAAATGTGTGAAATTCCGCTTGTGCTCATTTGTATTCAATTTTGCTCATAATCAAAAATGACAAATATAAATCGGCTTGATAATCACACCCTATAAATGACAGTAATGATGACTCTTAACGCCCACTGAAGGCTCACTACCTGCTAAGCACGTGTCTAAGCTATCCACAGGCCTTCATGCATCTGAGCCCCCAGCAAGACAGGCACTGCCATTAGGCCCGCTCCACACGTGAGGAGCATACTGCTCAGAAGGGACTTGCGCTGGGCCCTCAGGCTTACATGTGGAGCCAGCAATCCACAGTCAGGAAGACCACAGGGGGTACTGCAAAACTTGAGGACGAATACAAGTGACTTCTGGGTCCTCAAATCAGGTGGGGATAAGAAAAAGGCCAGGAGTTCACAATATTAATTTTTCCCTTCATAAGACTTTCTCCTTACATAAGAAGTATTACAACCTCGTAACTACCATCAGCGTGGCTGAGTGCCCAGATTTTACAAAGCCACGGCACACTGGGTGTCCTTGGCCTCCGTGAGGCTGAGGTGACCTTTCAAACAGACGGGTAAGATGAAGTGAGAGCACAAGACCACAGTTCCGTTTCTGAGGCTGAATCCCTTTTTGCTTAGACAATTTTCTCTGTCAGGAACAAGAAACTTTTTATATCGATCTTTTCATAGTTTCTGATTTTTAACCTTTTGATAATTTTTGAAGTATTTGTGTGTAAAATATTCAGACACGACGTCAGAGGCCATGGTGCACACGTGTAATCCCCGCTGAGGCTGGAGGATCAAGAGTTTTGAGGCCCAAGGCACCTGCACAACTTAGTGAGACCCTGTCCCAAGATTAAAAATAGAAAAGGAGCTGAGAATGACCCTCAGTAGAGCACCTGCCAAACACGTACAAGGCCTTGGATTCAACCCCTAGTACTGCAAAAGTCATTAATTAGTTTTAATTAATAAAATATTCAGAACCAAACAAACACATAGTATGAGGCACTCCCCCTGCCGGGTTCCGCCCTCACCTGTGTGGGTCTTCACATGGCAATCCAGAGTGGACTTCACAGTGAAACTCTTTCCACATTCATCGCACTTATATGGCTTTTCTCCAGTATGGATTCGAACGTGCCTAGGCCAAAAGCGTTTGTTATTGGAGGGTTGTAATTACACCAACATTCAAGCCACTTCATAATTTGAAAATTTTAAATTGTATGAAGGGAAATTATGTGTTACTATGTTCTGATTTAATCCCACCAAATAAAAAAGCGTCACTCTACACAAAAAATAGCATAAACAGCTGGGGATGTAGCTCAGTGTTAAGAGTGCCTATCTAGCATGCAGGAGGCCCCCAGTTTGATCCCTGTTATTGTTAGGTGCCATCCAATCAGATCAGGTCCAAGTCACAGGGACCCTTGTACAACACAACAAAAGAGACGCTATATCTGACACTGCTTTTTTGCTATCCATAGCACTTTCAATAGCTATTGTTTTGGGAGTTGGCTGCCAGGTCTTTCTCCCATTTTTGCAGTGCTGGAAATTGAACCCAGGGCCTCAGAGAGCACGCAGCAAGCCCTCTACCAAGTGAGCTAAACCTCAGCCTAGCACCACAGGAAAAATAAAAAAGCTACCATAAACAAATCTAAACAACAACAAAAATATGTGCAAGACTAACTAAAATAGGGCTAACTTCCTTAAAAAACAACTCTTACAAATCAGCAAGACAACCAACATCAGAGTAGACAGATAACAGGGAGCTCAAAAAGGGAAGAAACACCAATAAGCCAAAGGGCATATGCAAAGCCAAGCAATCACCCTGAGAATCAAGAAGCACACTGCGATGACAAGACAGCCTCCCCTCTCACTTGTCGTCATTATTCGGTGCCAACGAGCCGGATTTGACTCATAGCAACCTTATGTACAACAGAATGAACCACTCCCCAACACTGCCGTGCCTGGCACTATGTCAGTGCTTCTCTGATTTATAGGGATTCCAGTGGCTGACTGTATTGAGTGTGGGCTGCCACATCCTTCTCCCATTTTTGCGGTGCTGCAGATACAACCCAGGTCCTCAGAGTGCGTGGAGCAGCACTCCTGTTGATATGAAACAGGCAGCAGGGATCTCTGAGGGTTTAAGTACCTGACCTCAGAGGCCCTTTGTGGAACGTCAGCAGTGAACAGTGGGCCCCGCACAGGTGCAGAGAGGAGAAACCCTCTGTGTCCATCTCCATCCAGCAGGAGCACGTGACACCCACTGGGCAGGCTGGTGACCGAACTTTGGCACACCCAAGCAACACAACACTAAGCTATTATTATAAGAGTGTGAGAGGCATGAGGTGCTGATAAAGAAAGATGCCTTGGGCTCCTGACTAACAAAAATGAGGCAAAAAACAGAATTGCAGAGCCTAACGTAGATATTCATGCAGACATGTCTGCAAACACACAGTGACTGTCTACAATGGCTATCTCTGGCAAGCTGGAGAGCCCTCTGTTCTGCCTTGCTTTACCATGACCTTCACTCAGTGCATAACAGAGGGGCAGAGCCTAGAGTGTTTTAGAAAGGAAGGACAGAACACGGTGACAATAACTTGGCTGTCGGCGGTGCCCCGTTTCCTGTTTTGAGAGCTGGCTCCTGCCCATCCATCTTCGAGACGGAGCCATCCGCAGTGTTCAGTGATGACGCACACTGTCTTGTCCCTGTCCACTTGCTGTCCCTACTGGCTGCTCATCAGCATCCAACAGGCCCACAGCCCACTGCGTGTCCGAGGTGGTGTGCAGACTCAACTGGCCTGCGTGCCTGGACAACATCCCATCTGTGACAGAGCCCTCCCCGTTGGCTGCGTCATTAGCTTCCCCTGGTCACAGGCAACTGCTGGCCAGGCTGGACTGTACTCATACCACATCCAAACTCTTTGACAAGCTCCCTGCTCCCCTCCACAGTTTGCCTCGCCACTGTTTCTTTACCCAACCTCAGGTCACATCATCTTCCTGGCTTCCCATCCTCACCTGCAGCACAGAGAGCTTGTCCTCTTCCAGCCCATGTGACCTGCCCCCACCTGGGCTTTCTGTCCCCCCACTGGCTGCCTTGCTGTCATTTTGGACGAGCGCACCTCCCCTTCCTGGCAGTCAGCCCGGATGCTCACTGGCTGTGCACACCCCGCCCAGGCGCTGCGCCCCGTGTGCCCACCCACTGTGGAGCCTCTGGAGCACTGAGCACAGGGAAGCTCCCTACCCGGTTTCTGCAGCAGCCTGCTCACCCTCCGCCGTCTTACGGTCTTTACCCTTACCGTTCTTCCCTGAATAAGCTGCTCTTCAGCTCCCACCTGCTGGCTATCTCCAAAAGCACAATGAAGGATGCCCTCGCTGCACATGGTCGCGCCTCTAACACCTGAGGAGCAGGTCCCCTTGGCCTTCGCCTCCTCCTCCCCAGTCCGCATCCTTCACACACCCAGGGCTCCAGCCCCGCCCATGTCCCCATCACCTCTATCTGGCTGCTCATCACACAGCCCTCCTGGTCTCAAGCTCATCACGTGCTCCTCACACAGACCAGCCACGCTCGGGGGCAAGGTGACCTCTGCCACTCTTCTGCACCCCCACGAACCTAACCCTCAATCTTCTTCAATAAATCAAGCAGTTTCCATTTTCTATTACTACCATGTTGTTGTTAGGTGCCATCGAGTTGTGTCTGACTCATAGCGACCCTTATAGGGTTTTCAATGGCTGATTGTTTCGGGATTGCCTTGGGAGTGGGTTGCCATGTCCTGCTTCCGTTTCTGCGGTGCTGGGAATCGAACTTGGGACCTCAGAGACTGCAGAGCGGCGCTCTACCAGCTGAGCTAAATCCCAGGCCCACAGTCACACAGAAATACACACAAGCGACCCACAGAGAGAACAGGTTGCCTAAGCACTACTCTGAAGGAGTTAGCTGTGGAGTTAACCTGAGCCTGAAGCCACACATTCCACAGGCAACTTCCCTCACAGCCGCAGAGGGCATTACAGGAACACGCAGGACCCACTGCCAAGCCTCCGCGGGCCTTGGCCGCCCTCACCTCACGAGGTCGCTGGGCTTCTTGAAGCTCTTGGGGCAGTACGTGCAGCAGTTGGCATGCTTGGGCTCCGCCTCCAGCTCCGCCTGCTTGTCCTTCATCTCACTGATGCGGTCCTTCTCCGCAGCTGACTGCACCAGGACCTTCTCAGACACCGTGGCACTCTCCTGCGGCCGGATTTTGGCCAGCTGGGCTGTTTCCTCTTCTGTGAATGTGATGACCTCGGGACGAGGCTTTCTCGATGCGCTTCGATCAGAGCTTTCTTCCTCTTCTTCCGCACATGGATCTACTCAAGGCACAGGAAGAAGGGTCGAAATCCCCAAGAAAACGAAGGTTTCAACACAGTGAGTAATTCCAAACTAAGCAAGTACGTGAGGTTAAAGTCAGGAACTCAACTACCCACACTGAAGAAGGCAAAGAGCTTCTTTCCCACCACAACTCTACTGAGAAGCTAGGCTGTGATGGGAGCGTTCACAACCACGAACACGCACTTACTACTATTGGCAATACGTGAGTTCCCACCAGATGAGGAAAACCAGAAGCCCAGATGGGATACCAAATTAATAAATTAGAAAGAGCCCTTAATTAAAGAGCATGACTGCAGAGAAGAAAATGAGACTTATAACTACCTACATGTAGGAATTTTCTCAGTTAAATGGAAGGGAATATTCCAGTTGACGGAATACAAGGACAAGCTGCTCTTCAAGAGCAGTAGAGAAGGAAAAGCCTGGGGCCAGAAGCAAGGGGGTCGTGAATGCCAGAAAGACTGAGACACTCAGAACCCAGAAGAAATGTGAAATCAAAGTGAACAGAGGAAGTCCCAAAGGACTGAGTTAAAAGGCAATTACATCATCTTTCTCGGAACATAAAGGGAAAAAAATATGGGAGAGATGGGACAGTGGGGGCAGGGGAAGATGGCTAAGGACAGGGACAGGGCAGGATTTGTCATGGAGGACAAACCAGGAGATTCAATATCCTTCATAGAAGTTCCAGAAAAAGAAAAGAGAGTGAACTAAAATTCCATTTTACATCTATAAGATATGGAAAGATTTAGGGGCAGATTATAGATAGTGGCCCCCACCAACACTGAAACAAAATATGGAGCTATTATGCTAAAAATGTTTAAGTAACCAAGAATATAATCAATATAAGACATCATGTAAGAATAAAGGGCAATAAAATCAAGGACAGTAAGTTTTAAGAAGAGTAGAATGGCATACATGAGGCCAAATACTGTCACAGGAAAGGTGAAAGAATTAAATCCCTATCACAAAACTCCACATGTAGGTGGAACAAGTGGGTGGAACAAAACTACAGGCAACTTTTTGCCTACTGCCAAGAGAAATCTAAAAGAGGAAACAAGGTAGATGAATGTGATCATAAATATTTATGTAGGAGCGTGATGAGGCCCTAACAGAGCCCCACCAGTCAGTCCTCAGTGGTAGTGTTGATGATGATGTTGTCAGGTGCCACTGAGTTGTGACAGACCCATAGCCACCCTCCAAGGGTTTTCAAAGGCTGATTATTTCCAGATTGCTTCTGGAGTGGATTGCCATGTCCTTCTCCCATTCTCACAGTGCTGGGGATCGATCGAGCCCGGGGTTGTCAGACGACAAAGAGACTCTACCAACTGAACTAAACCCCAGCCCGTTCAGTCCCTATAGCACTGACTTCATAGCACTGTGTAACTGATTAATTACTGAGAAGAAACGTGTCATTGGACTTGTATGCTGTTCATGCTGTTTGGTTACTCTCCAAGTAATAGGAATCAGATATACTTCCTAGATGTCCTATTCTGCTTAATTCATTTGAGGGAAAACATATTTGCTTTTTATGCTTGACTAAATTTCATGGCAGAATTTAACTACTGGAAATAAAGGCTCCACTAGTGCTATCAGACTGAAGGATGCTGTGCTAGAGATGCAGCTCAGTGGTAGAGTGTTTGCCTAGCACAGCATGTCCAAAGACCTACCTCCTCTGCTCTACAAAAAGGAAAAGGAAAAGAAGGAAAAAAAAAAAAAAACAGACTGAGAGGTGTGAAATATTTCATTAAGTACAAAAGGTCAGAAACTGAGATATTCAGAATTATTCTGCTGAAGAGGGTAGCTAAGCAGCTGCTTTGCAACATCAAAGTTGAAGCTTTTATAATTTTAAGATGGGTGAGACAATTTCTAAAGACTCATTCTTCAAAATATAAAACAAAGGTACACAGTACAGTATCACAAACAGGGACCCTAAGGGTCTGTGATGTCAAGGTCAGAAGACTGCAAGCAGATGGAGGGATAAGCAACCTGGGAGAGAAAGCCAAGACTCCTCAGATCAGATCTCTGAGCACACTAACCAAACGATCTCCAACACAGTCACTGGCATAACATTCACTTAACAAACACTGAGCACCACTGTGCGATGATAGCACAGGCAATCATCAGACCTCCATACTGCACAAGTGTGCGAGAAGTGCTCCGATCACAAGGCTAAGATGCCGTGCGCTGGTATCACATATGGAAATAGGAAATGCACGTACTCTCAACACTGTGATTTCACTTACGGAATTCACTAGCCATTGCTAATTATGGGAAAAACCAGAAATCAGCTCCACCCTTACCAAGTTGTACCAACACACGGTGGAATTCCACGTGGATATGTAATACAGGTCTGTGTTTGCTACATCAGATGTGTGTGAAAAGACAGAGGGAAAACCGAGTAGGCAGCCATAGTATATACAGCACGACATATCTGTTAGGAAATTAAACGCTACCCAAACGTGTGCATGAGCTTGGGCAGAAGAACTCGATGTTGGAGTGGAGGTGACTCGGTGCGTGGTGACAGGTATGGTCACGTATTTTCTTCATTGTGCCTCTCTGAACTTTTTCTCAAAGGCTATGTAGGCTTTCACGTTCAGAAAATAAAAACTAATCTTTAAGAAAATACCTCCTCCCTCTGTCTCTGCAGTCGCTGAGGCAGGGGCGGGGACCGCCTGGTGTCTCTTCATGTGCTTTTTACAGTGGACAGCAGTGCGGAAGCCCTCCTCGCAGAACGGACACTTGTAAGGCTTCATGCTCATGTGCGTGGCCATGTGCCGCGTGAGGCTGCCGTTGGTGGTGAACGAGGCGTTGCAGATGCTACAGCTGAAGGCTTTCACTCCTGTAACAATAAGATGAGAGCATTTCATTCCCTGAAAATTATAAGCATCAAAAGCAAACAAACATGCACTCATTAAGCCACAAAAACAGACTAGGAGTTTATTTGCTGTGTTTCGTAGTTTTTAGGAACAAGATTGTTTTAGGTACATGGAAACTGACTGAGCATGTCTTACTACATTCCCTATGAAATATATAGCCTGAGAAGAGGTTGCTCAAATTAACCCAAGTGCTCTGTCCTCAGTCTTGTACATCTCAGTGGGCACTATGTCTGTAGATCTGACCCTGGAAGTGTTCTTCCAAATCCTCCTTTGCATCACTGCTTTAGCAAATGACTTAGGATACTAGGTTAGGCCAAGGGAGAGTGTGTAAAGGCCACTTCATTACAGATGAAGTCCACCACAAAGTCCCTTTCTCCCTGGAGCAGTGCCTCACAAACAGCACCTTGCTAGGAAAGGTGTTGTACTATCCCTGCCTCCCCTCTATGCCTCCAGTCGGTCAGAAACGGCTCCCTTCCCTCCTGAGCAGCATCTCCAACGTGCCACTAATTTGCTCACAGTCATCTCTCCAATGGCCCTTAAAACTATGGCTTTAAACCAGAGAAAACCTAGATTCAAGTTTGGATGTGGGGTCAATATGTTAAAATTTAGAGGGCTTAGGTTCAGTTCGTGTTCAGGTTTAAAATTTTAATCCTATGTGTATAGATGAATATATTTTTTTCAAGGTTTTTCCCCCTCAGTTTTTAAATAGCTAATGATACCAAATAAGCAAACAACAACAAAAACTATCATTAAAAACTAGGTTAGGGCTCAGATTCAGGTTCAGCAAAAATTTGTTAAATGCTTAAAGGAGAATGGGTTCAGGGTTCAGGCGTAGGTTCACCGTAAAGCCCTGCTATCTCCACACAGAATTTAAACCCAAACCAAACCAAACCAAACCTGAACTCTCCATTTTAACCACTGAATCCATACCCAAACCTGAACCCAATTTTTCGTGGGTTTGAAACCCTGCTTAAAACCACTCCCTAGCCAACAATCCGTGGACAAATCTATAACACTTTTCCTCCTATGTCTGCTTCTATGTTCCTAACTGGTACATCTCCATTTTCAAATAAAGCCTCATGGAGAATATATACTGAGGTTAAATATGTATACTGTATGTCAAATACATATGTTCAACGTGTTAAACAGGTAAGTGTAATATATTAAAAATATATTTAATTACAAACCATATAACTGACAAAACTCCAAGAGCCAGAATATATTTTAAAAAAAAAGAAAAAAAAAAACTGGGGCAATGGCTCACGCCTGTAATCCCAGAGACTTGGGAGGCACAGGCAGGAGGATCCCAAGTTCGAGGCCAGAAACAGTCTGTATAACTTAGCAAGACCCTGTCTCCAAAAGTCAAAAAATGGGCTGGGGGGTGCAGCTCAATGGTATAGCAGTTGCAAAGCGTGCAAGCGCGAGGTCCTGGGTTCAACCCCCAGTACCGCAAAAATAAATAAAAGGAAAAAAATTTACCAACTTGATAATAACAAGAAAGATAATGTCATTTAAAAATGGGCATAGGATTAGAATGTTGTTGTTGTTGTTAGGTGCCGTCAAGTCTGTATCTGACTCATAGCGACCCTCTGTACAACAGGGGAAACACTATTGTCAGTGCTTCTCTGCTGTTCATAGGGTTTTCAATGGCAGATTGATTTTTGGGAGGAGGTTGCCAGGTCCTTCTCCCAAGCCTACAGCTTCTGGTGTTCCCAGGCGGTCTCCCATCCAGGTACTAACCAGGCCCGACCCTGCTTAGCTTCCGAGATCTGTCGGGATCGGATGCCACAGGGCTATGGCTGCAGGCCAGGATTAGAATAGACACTTCTAAATGAGCAAATGGAAAGATGCTGAAGATGGCCAAAATAAAGACAGAAAATAATAAGCACTGGCAAGAACGCAGAGAAATCAGAGCCCTCATACGTTCACGGTGGCCAGGAAAGTGGTGCAGCCACTTTGGAAAACAGTTTGATAAACTCCAAAGTTTAAAAAGTGGGTTTTTTTTGTTTTGTTTTTGTGATGCAAGGGATCGTTGCACATGCTTGGCAAGTGCCCAGTCGCAGAGCCACATCCACAGCCCCTAAAAAATGTTATTTTGTGACCTAGCAATTCCATCCCTCAGTAGAGAAAAGAAAACATGCCCATATAGAAACTTATACACAATGGCTTGTAACAGGATTATTCACGATAGCCAAAAAATGTGAAATAGCCTAAATGTCCAAGTCAATGGGTAAATAAACTGTGATATATCCATACAATGGAATACTAGGGGTCATACTGACACATATTACAACACAGACAAACCTAGAACACCCTGTGCAAAGGGAAGGAAGTCATTACTACATGAGCCCACGCATGTGCAATGTCTTAGAACAAGCAAATCAACAAAGATGGAGGTAGATCAATACTACCTAGGGCTGGGGACACTGAGGGATTGCTAATGGTTGCACAGTTTCTTCTGTATGTGATAAAAATGTACTGAAATTATTAGATAGTAGTGGCAGTTGCAGAACTGTAAACATACTAAAAACTACGCAATTGTATATTGTGAGTAAACTGAACAGTAAATGGATTATATCTCAATAAAGCTGCTAGAGTAAAAACAGAACACATGCAATCCCCATGTGAGGCAGACAATGACCTGTATGTGTCTTCTCGTGGGACTTGAGGACGCCGGAGGAGACAAAACCACGCCCACAGAGCTTGCACTTATAGGGCTTCTCCCCCGTGTGTGACCGCACATGCTGCTTTAAGTGGCTGGACTTCTTGAAGCCTTTGTTGCAATAGTCACATCTAGAAACCAAACACACAAAACTCAGGCCATGCTCGCTCTGAGCACGTCACCAACAGCATCTGAGAATGAAAGAGAGCGGACTGGACAGGACTCTTACAGAAACCAAAGAGCTGTGCCACACTTGGACAATGGTAATATGCAATATAAAATAGCAGCAATGACAACTGGCTACATCAAATTCTGCTCAGCGTATTTGCAGTTTTAGATGTATTTTATTACTTCCAAACCAGTAAGTGCTGTAATAACTCCCCAGCAAACAACACACTTCACTAATTATAGCTATATGATCATGAACTTTCTCCAAACACAACAGAAACAACATCTCACATACTTTTATAAGGCAGGAACGATAAAGAACCGTATCTCATAGAGTGTGAGGGAAATTAGGTTGCAGAGCCCTTACAGCCAGCACTGAGCATCGGGAGCCAGGCCTAGGCCCAGCGGTACCTGTAAGAGCGCCTGCTCTGGTCCTCGCTGTCCTCTAGGCACTGCGGACGTTGCGTCTGTAGGTCCAGCTCCTCCTGGGACGACTCTGGAAGCAAGCGAGTTGTCTAAAACGAACAGAGGCAGAAAGCAAGAGTACATAAACATTTATGAATAAACATACAATGACTCAACAGCTAAGAACTGACGGTACAAGCAGTCATAAATGCAGATCTGACAGACAGAACCCTCAAGTAGTCCACTGCAATCATCTGGGACAGTTGTTGTGAGGTGCTCTCGAGTTGGGTCCTGCTCATAGCAACCCTACATACGAGGAGATGAAACCCTCCCCAACACTGTGCCATGCCCGGCACTATGTCAGTGCACAAAGAGCCATCAATCACCCTGACCCCTCCCCAGCAGAGGGCTCGCAGCGCACAGAGCCACAGCAGCATGGAACACAGCCTGGCCAAGGCTCTCCAGCCTCTCCAAAATACACCGTGCTCACCCCGGCAGAAGAGGAAACAGGCTCAGAAGGCCTGGGCAGCCAAAGGGCAAACTGAAGAGGGGAGACCCGCCTTCATGTGCTGTGGGAGGCGAGGTCCTGCTCCTAATGTTTACCTCGCTTCCACAAGCAGATCAGACACCTGCCTGCTGCCGCCTCACCACACAGAGCCAGGAGTCTCACCTCGAGGGCCCCCATGCCAGATGCAGCACCTGCTGCCAACTGTGCAGTGTCTAGCGCGAGAAAGTGCTCTGGCATTTTCAGCCCTATCACCGAGCAAAGCCACCAACATATTTTGAAGAAATGATTGATTGGTCTATCATTTTATCACCAGTAAAAAATTTCAAAAAAAAAAAATCGAACAAAAGCTCAAGTGTCTCCAACTTGAGGAGAAAAAAATTTTAAATTATGCAATAATTGTTTTTAATATGTCAACTTTTAATCTTATTTTCCCTCTAATATGTTTAAGATTCCACACACAAAAATACTTAGAGTTTGTGCCTAAGGCGACAAGCTTCGGACTTTATTCCACAGCACGCTCCTGACTTGGCTCTCAGTGGACAGGGCAAAGCCACATCGTGGAGTTAACTGGTCAAGGTGTCTCAGGAAAAGAGAAGCCCGCATGTGACCCACCAAGCTTCCCACGTGGTCAGCCACGTGGGGTGGGAAGGGCCCACCCTCCTCGACAGGCAACTTCTACTCAAGTACAGCCGAGGTCAGGCAGCACCTGCTAGAGACACAGCCACAAGCCCTGTCTGCCAACGCTCACCACGGTCATGGCGTCTGAGCTGGGAACCTGCAGGAGGTTCTGCTGGTGGAAACTCGTGGACAGGGCCTGGGACTCGAGTGTGCTGGAATCCTGCAGTTGCTGCACAGGGGGGAACTGAGTCTGTTGACTGTATGTGTCAGTCACTGTAAAGCCTGAAAGAAATTGGAAACAGGACTTCTGCAAAGATGTTAAAGTTACATAAAAAGAAAATAACAAAAAACCCAAAGGAGAAAAACCCCAAACCGAAAGCCAACAAAAAAGCCCAGTTGGATTCATAAACGACGTCTGCAGGGCCATCTCTCCTTCCTGAGTGAGAATCAGGATTGGGTTTTTGTCAGCAATTCTGTGTCTCTGTAGTGCCGGCCTTGCAGTCCAGCCATGAGCACCACGGCCTCCACCAGGTCTCCCTTCCCACCCACCACCTTCTCTTAGGTGGAAACTGCATACAGAGGAATTGTGAAAGTCACTTTCCAAATCTGAGCAGACCCCAGAACACTATGCACAATTAAAAAAAAAAACTCTCCAGTGCAAGGAAAATGATCAGATTTGCAGTCATCAATTTTGGAAAGGCCTTCACAGAAACACCTGGGGCAGTTACACAAGTAAACTCCACAGAAGGCAGCTGTTCTGCAAACCCCACAGAACACACACTGACCCTGTGAGAGTCCCGCCGGCTCAAAAGGCTGCTGCGGGGGAGGCTGCTCCTCAAACTGGTCCATGTGCGCCGGGAGAGGGTCCTGAGGGGCCGCAAATCCATCTAAGGAGAACAACACAGAGAAGGGGAGCTCATGCACTTGAGGGTTATTTCACATCTGCCCGTGTGTCTGAAGTGTGCTTTAGTGAGTTTTCAAAAACCAGCCTCCTTACTCTGAAAAGACAGTAGGAAGGCTCAACGTGCTATTGTATAAAGATGTATTTCCTATAAAGCAATATTCTAAAATGCAATTCCATTCAGTGACTATTTAATACTCTTCTGGGTGTGCACCGTATCAGGTGCCACAGGTATATGAAGTGTTCGATCCTGCCTACAGACTGAACACATGTGGGGCCATCTATATAACAAAGCAGTAAGTTGGTCAGCAAGTTGTTTACTAAAAGGCCTGTGTGAGAACGTGGACCACCCACTGCTCCCAGCACAACAGCACAGTTGGGCAGTTTTTGCAGCTGACTTTACTGATAAAAAAAGCAATGTATTGCTCTATACTCAGGATCAAGTGCCTAATCTCACTGCAGACCAAACAGCAAATAGTTCACTGACCTGCCTCAGTCTGTGAATCCACACTCTGAGTGCTCTGTCACGAATACTAACGAGCATACCCAGGTGTACATCTAAAAAGACGTTCTCACTATATTAAGGGATGAAAGGAGGTCACAAAACAGTATGCATAGAAAAATCTTATTTTTAGAAGTCTACAATCATATTGAATATGTACACACAGATATACACATATGTAATGGAAGGCATGGCTAGAAGGGCTGGAGAAAATCTAAGGAAAAAGCAGCCTGGGAAGGCTCTAGCTGCTTGCCAGGGAAGGCTTTAGCCCTTGGAAGTTCTCTAAGCCTAAAAGCCCCCTTCTGTTATCTCTCTGACCTTGGGCATAGACCCTGCTATGCAGACTCTGCCTACGTGCAGATGTGGCACAGCTCTGCCTATAGGCAGTGGGCAGAACAGGTTAACATAAATAATAAAAAAAACTCTTCCTTGTCTGACAAGAAAACATACTTTAACCTGCTTTTCCCCTGGCTCATAAGAATGCTTAATGTTATAAAAGCCAATAAAAAGAGCTTGAGACATTCACTAAGGAGCAGTATATCCCAAGGCACTGGCCCCCACCTCAGTCTCTCTGATACTAATTCTTGGTGTATGGTGGTGGTGGTGGTGGTGGTGGTGGTAGGTGCTATCAAGTCATGTCTGCCTCATAGTAATTAATCCTCACAGGGTTTTATATGGCTAATTGTTTCGGGATTCCCTCGGGAGTAAATTGCCATATCCTTCTCCCATTTTCATGATGCTGGGAAATGAACCCAGGGCCTCAGAGACTACAAAGCGGTGCTCTACCAACTGAGCTAAATCCTAGTCCCAGTGGTATTGTTAGGTGCCATCAAGTCTGGTCCAACTCCTAACAAATCTTTATATAACAGAACGAAACCCTCTCTGACACTAGGCCATGCCTGGCACTATGCCAATGCTTCTCTGCTATTCACAGAGTTTTCAATGGCTGATTGTTTTGGAAGTTTTGCCAGGTCCTTCTCCCTAGCCTGCAGCACCTGGTAGTCCCAGGCGGTCTCCCATCCACCCTGCTTAGCTTCTGAGATCAGGCAAGGTTGGATGCCACGGTGCTATGGCTGCAGATGCCCTGGGGGATAGCAATCCCTTTTGCACCTGCTGACTCTGTGGCTGCTGGATAGACATGACATATACACACGAATGCCTGCACATCTGCTTGGAAAAAACTGGAAGAACCTACATCAAAATATGGGCAATAGGTTTTGTTGTCATCCTAAGATCTCAAGGGCTTCCAAAATTTGCTAGCAAGAAATGAGATTACTTTGGGTTTAAAATAAACTGTAATAACAATTAAAAAAAAATACTTGCCCTAAAAAAGCTAATAAAATTGAACAGGACCATAAGGGTCAATAGAAAAGACCCAATACCCGCATGCCCCTACGCACATACTCATACACAGCACAAATTATGATCCAGAAAAGCAAAGAGAAGAGGTCCCAATAGGGAACGGAGTGAATGTGAAGGACTGCAAGACTCTGCAGGGCCATCCTAAAACCCAAGCTCCTGAGATATTACCTTCATCAGCTTCCAAAGGCTGCTCTGTCAGCTGCTGCCCGAGAGCTGCATCTTCGGTGCCTACCACGTGCTGAGGCCCCAGTTCCAGCATGGCCTCAGGGTCGGCCGAGACTGCCTCCTCAGCTGGCTGCTGCAACTGGGAACTCTCGATTTCCACCGGTATGGGAGCTGCCACCTGCATGCTTTGCTGGTCCACAGTGCTGTCGTCCACTGAGGCAGCCTGCTGATGCTGCTGGAGCTGCTGGGCAAGTTCATATCTTCAGAAAAAGCAACAACATTGCGTAAAGTTAGACACTACCAACAGTACTTGTCTGGAGTATGACTGTAAAAGTTGTAATTTACTGAGTAACATTTTTATTCTTAAATTATTTCATTCTGAAGTCATGACAGCAATCCAACTAAAAATTAAAACCTATTAATAATTCTGAAGAAAACCATGCCTCCTTAAGTGCTGTCACAGGCCACAGGACACAAGGGCACAAAGAAAGGGGACAGACCACACACCACACATCAGAATTTTTTAAAGTTTAAAAAAATGACAAAAGATGCTATATGTTTAAACAAAAAACTTCTCACAATTCTGAGATGAATTCAAGTTTCAGAAAAAGATCTGTGTGAGACAGTGCCTTTCCAGACAGATCTAAGTATTGCAAGCAAACGTGGTACACGGACAGGAATCGCAGTCGTACAGCCTGCTGACGCTCTGTCCAGAGCATACACGTTGCATGGGTATTAGGGTTTGGATATGAAGTGTCCTCCTTAAAAAGCGCATGTGTTGAAGGCCTGGCTTCCAATGCAGCAGTGGTCAGAGATAGGGTTCTGGCAAAAATGGTTGGACCATGGGCGCTCTGACCTAGTGAACGGATTAATCCCGATGGATTCATAATATGATGTCATAGAGCCGAGTCTAGTCCGAGGAAGCAGGGCCCTAGGGGTCTGTCTCTGAAGGGTGTATCTTGCCCCCCCCCCCCCCCCCCGCGCCATCTGTTTTCCTTCCTCTCTCTCTGCTCCCTGGTGGCCATGATGTGAGCAGCCTCCCCCACCACAGTGCTCTGCTTCACCTCGGCCTAGAGCAACAGTGCCAGCTGACCATGGACTGGAACCTCTGAAGCCGTGAGACAAAGTACATCTTTTCTCCTGCACACTGTTTCTCTCAGGTGTAGGTCACAGTGATGAGAAACTAACACAGTGGGCCGATCATCAATCATGTCTAAAAACATGTAATACAAGGTATATGTCCATTCTGAAGTTCACGTTAATGTCGCTAATAGCTACATTACAAAATATATCACATATATGCATATATAGGCTCGAGTTACACTCCGTTGGTGGAGTGCTACACTGTACTCTCTGAGGCCCTGGGTTCAATCCCTAGCACGGCAAAAGCAGGAAAAGGATGTGGTAACCCCTGTCTGAAACAATCCCAAAACAGTCAGCCATGGAAAACCCTACAAAGATCGCTATGAGTTGGACTCCATGGCACCTAACAACAGCATCCATATACAAAATACACAAAATAGTCAGGCATCAATCTAATCCCAGTGACTCAGGAGGCTGAGAGAGATCTTGAGTCCAAGGACAGGGGCCGCCTGCATTAACATGACAAAAGCTCATCTCAAAATAAGAACATAAAAGATGGGTTTAGGGTAGGCACAGGGTAGAGCACTTACAAAGTATGCACAACACCCTGGGTTCAACTCCCAAGTACCACCAAACACAGAAACACACACACAAAAAATGACATGTATCTCTAGTATATATTCATCAAGGTCAATGGTTTCTCTTTCACAAAGAAAGAGAAAAGAAAGATGAATAATGAATTTGGTAAATGAATCTAAGAATGATTAAAAAAAAAAAAAAAAACCCTCCCTAATCTGAACAGCAGGCTGGAGAGCGTCCCTGCCCTCCCTCCCTCACAGGGTCCAGCCCACACTCACTCCATCACGGACGCGCTCTACTCTAGACTCCTCCACTGGCCTCCTCAGAATTTCACTTTTAGTTCCCAAGTCCTCCCTCTTCATCTCCTAGTAGCAGAGCCCTTTCTCACTGACTTTCGTTGTAGAATTGATAACAACACTGTGTGCGCGACAGTGAAGAGCGAGTGAACGCGCACCCACTCCTTCACCGCTGTCGTCTCCCTTCACCGCTCCTCCCGGGGGACCTGCCTCACGTGGTAACTGGTGAAGACTTGTTTTCTGCTTGGTGGCTAGGTTTTTGTTTCTCTTTTCTCTTTTCTTTTTTTCCCCAGTACTAGGAGGCTGAACCAAGGCCTTGCACATACTAGGCAGGTGCTCTACCACAAGGCTGCACCCACAAGCCCTTTTAAAATTTGTTATTTTGAGACAGGCTTTCACTAGGCTGTGCAGGCTGACTCTGGCCTCAAACGAGAAGCTTTTCTGCCTCAGCCTCCCAGGTGGCTGGGATTACAGGTGTGGGCCACGGCATCTGGCTGGTTTTCTTTTTCATGAATTTTACCACTGTAACCATATATATCTATTTTAAATGTAAGTATGTTTGGTATTTTGGGAACTTTCAGCGTTTCAGACAGAAGGATGAAACACAGGATCTATTCTCTCCCTGGAGGCAAATTCAAACGCACACCATCCCTAAGGGAAAAGCACCCAGTCCTGCAATGACAGGTTCAGTCTACGGAGTGTCACCTCACAATCACTCAATGCAAAGTCATACAATGATCTTGTGCATGCACCCACCAGTGTAACCCATGACAGACAGTGGTCAAATATAGGTGACCTAGCAATTATATCATAAGCCATCACACCCATGAACCAAGGCCTTAACCATATTCTCCAAAGTACCACAGAACAGGAAGTACATTGCAAAGGCCAGACTTCCTGACAGAGAAATAATATCACTTAATGTTGCCAACTTGAAAACCCTATAAGGGTCGCTATGAGTAGGATACCGACTCAACAGCACCTAACAACAACAACAATGTTGCCAGCAGGCACACAGGTTCCCAAACTCCAGACCTCTTTCATGGCACAGCTCACAGGCTAACAGGGGACCTGTCACCTTGCTACATGAGTACAAACAGCACTGTGAGCATCTACGCACATAGGTACTCCCTGCTCCCAAACACATGCACAGCGCACACTGTCCTCCATGAGTTACAGTATAGCATGTCACGGCATGTAGCTGCACGGTCCACTCATGGCACCACCAATATAATGCTCCCTAGACAGTCTCCAGCAGCAGGTAAAGTTCCTGGCTAAGACCACCTGGGCCAAAATCAAAGAAACCAACTCTGTCAAGCATGCTTAGACATTAAGACCAGTTGTTGTTGTCAGGTGCCATCGAGTCAGTGTCCGACTCAATGCAATCCTACATACTCCAGGTGGAACACCATTGTCAGTGCTTCTCTGCTATTCATAGGGTTTTCAATGGCTGACTGATTTTTTGGGGGGAGAGGGGGATGGGTTGCTGGGTCTTCCTCCCAAACCTACAGCACCTGGTGTTGCCAGGTGGTCTCTCATCCAAGTACTAACCAGGCCCAACCCTGCTTAGCTTCCGAGATCTGACGGGATCGGATGCCACAGTGGTACGGCTGTAGGGTCAAATCAGTAATACACCAAAAAACAAAAAGAAAACCATAGCTGGGCACGGTGGCACACTCCTGTAGTCCCAGTAGCTTGGGAGGTGGAGGCGGGAGGATCACAAGTTCGAGACCAGAGGCAGTCTGCATAACTTAGCGAGACCCTGTCTCAAAAAGCAAAAACATGGGTTGGGGGTGCAGCAGTGGTCCAGCACCTACAGAGCATGCAAGTGCAAGGCCCTGGGTTCAACCCCCAGTACCGCAAAAAAAGAAAAAAAAAAAAAAAAGAAAAAAAGAAAGAAAGAAAGAAAACCATCACAGTTAATTTATTCTAACACATGGGGTTTGGTTCTATAGAGAACATCGGGGCAGATACACCTATGTTAAATCACCGTCCAAAAGCAAATGTTCTAAGGCAGCAGGTTTAATGCTCTTTTGTGGTAGGCCTAGTAACTCATCTCAGACAAGATAGGATGTGGCCACCATATTGATGCTTTATATGACACTACTGAATGCTGTGGTCTGATAAGAGTCCACATCTAGGAAGTCCCAGCTCTAGCCAAACGTGTCATTTTTGTATTACCACAAAAATGGGAAGAGGACATGGTAATCCACTCTCAAAGCAATCTCAAAACAACTAGCCATTGAAAACCCTATGAAGGTCATTAAGAGTTGGAACAGAGGTGAGCTAGGCCTCCAACTGAGTAAAAATATGGGTTACATTGAATGACAGGTTCATGGGGTATCTAAAGACATGCTCTCTAGGTCAGCAACACAGAATAATTGCCACTGAGATTCACTAAGAACATGCCTAGGAAGTGCAGGGTTGACCAGGATTTTCTTTTCTAAAATCTTTGCCACCTGACAGTGCTAGGCATAGTCTAGCATTTAATTATCAACGATCAGCTCTAAAAGAAAGCTGGCAATGCTGCACTTAGCCCACTATAAAATGCCTCCATTTTTTCTAAGGCAATAAAATGTTAGCCAGGCATGGTAGTGAACACCTATAATCCCAGCACTTGAGCGGCTGAATCAGGAGAATCATGAGTTTGAAGCTAGCCCAGGCTACACAGCAAGACTGTCTCAATCAGTCAACAAAAATGTTAATGCTTTCATCTACAATTTTCAATAGATCCTCAGGCACTGTCCGTCGAGTTTCTTTAGCCCATGCACTCCGAGTTAGAAATAGCAACACAGGAATCAAACACAATTACTTCTTCACATCACTACCCACCACCATCTGGGAATTATAAAGAAAACTACAAAGTGATCGTCAGAATTACACCCACCTGTGGGTTTTCATGTGCTTTTTGCAATTTAGTGAGGTCTTAAATGTTTTCTGGCAGTAGGGACACATATAGGGACGAAGGTCATTATGTATACCCATGTGTCGCCGTAAGCTACCGCCAGTGGTGAAGGCGCCATTACATATCAGACACTTGAAAGACTTGAGCCCAGTGTGCGTCCGCACATGTGCTTTGAGCACTCCCGCAGAAACAAAGCCTCTTCCACACTGAGAACACTTGAAAGGTTTTTCACCTGTATGTGATCTAAAAGGAAAAAAGAAATCTTAGCAAATACATTTCTTATACTTTTATAATGCTTTATAACACATGCACACTCCTGTATACATTTCAGTCCATCACCACATTTTTTTTCAGTCCTGGAAGGTTGAACTCAGGGCCTTATACATGCTAGGTAAGTGCCCCACCCTGTCCCCAGCCCTTTTTCATTTTTTTTGAGACAGGGTTTCACTAAGTTGCCTGAGCAGGCCTTGAAATTTGAATCCTGCCGCAGGCTCGGGAGCAACTGAGATTCCAGGCTGATGCCACATCTTTTAAGTTCGTAATTCTTTGCAGGACATCACATGACCTCTTATGATCAAGTTTCCCCTTTCTTTTCACTCATGCTAGCACCAAGAATTGCACTCTGACAAACTCTTCTGGAAAATCTCAGCATAATCCTCATCAAATAAACCAAATACTTCTTGTACACTTTCTAGAAACTGCAAACACTGAAATATAATGGGAATAGAAATAAAATTCAGTGGCAATTTCTGAGTAAAACGTTTTAGTAAAAGTACTAGAAATTATTTAACTACCAGTTACTAATAAATATTTTGGGGTCAAAGGTAATATTTTAAACACCACGAGCTAACAGTACCATCCTAAATACTTCTGCAGGTCACCAGATTACTAAATCTCTTTAATTGTACTAAATTTCCATTTCTAAACCTCTATGATCTTACCTGATGTGTTGTTTAAGGTGGCAAGATTTTTTATACGCTCGATGGCAGTAAAAACACTTGTACGGTCTATCTGCCTCATTGACAAAATTATTATTAAAATAGTTTTGGAAAAATTGGTTTCGTGGGATGGGCTGGATAAGACCTGAAAGCAAAAAGAAAGCAGAAATAATTCACTGAGAACACTACTAATAAAATGAAATGTCAAAAGGCATCTGTTTTACCCTGTAGATGAAAATTCTGCTGAGTTATGAATTCCAGGGTTGCAAACAAATGGTATTTTAATCATTTTAGGGGCTATTTCAACACCTACAAGGAAATGTGCATAAATTAATATGCTACTTTCCCAACATAAGGAATATACATATTCTCACAATTATGTCACTTGATTCTACAAATAATTTTTAATGGATTTCTACATTTATTCTATATGGGCATTTGTTGACATGGAATTTAAATACCTATGTCCAAAAATTAGATCAAGGTTTTAAATCCTTTGTTTATTCAACATGAATACTGTACATGAGGTACAATAATAAAGTCATAATATAAACTATTTTAACATGACCTTTTGTTCTGAAAAGGTCAGCAATTTCACAGAAATCTTATTATGGAGAAATAGTAAAATCACTAATGTAAGTCTTCATGATAAATGGAGAAAAGATCGAAGTTGTCCACGATTTTGCTTTATTTCCTTCTACAATCAATACTCATGAAAGCAGCAGTCAAGAAATCAAAAAATGAATTGCATTAGGAAAAGCTGTAGCAAAAGATCTCTTCGAAGTATTGAAAAGTAAAGATTGAAAAGTAAAGAGGTCACATCGAAGATGAAGGTGCTCCTGACTCATGCCATGGTACTTTCAGTCACATCATATGGTTGTGAAAGCTGGACATTGAACAAGGGAGACAGGAGAAGAATTGATACTTTTGAATTATAGTGCTGGAGACAAATACTGAATATACCATGGGCTGCCAAAAGAACCAACAGATCTGTCCTAGAAGAAGTGCAACCAGAGGGCTCCTTGGAAGCAAGGATGGCTGGATTGCATCTTCTGTATTTTAGACACGTCAAGAAGGACCAGTCCTTGGAGATGGACATCATGTTTGAACGTGGCAGGTCAATGAAAAAAGGGAAAACCCTCAACTAGATGGACTGACTCAGTGTCTGCAACAACAGGCTTAAACATAAATATGATCAAGTGCACGTGGCAAAGAACTGGGGAGTGTTTTGTTCTATTGTACACAGGGTTGCTGAGTCAGACTTGACTTGCTAGCACTTAACAACATGTAGAAGTATATATGTATAATATACATATGTAAGTATTTCAGGACTTACATGCTTTTATAAAATGAAGGACTCCCTTGGTTAGAACACCTATAATGTAATTGTGCTACTGGGTTACACATGCAATCCAGGACACTTAGGTGTGCACTTCTGAATTATTTAAAAGTCACCCAGAACACTGAAAGGAAGATTACACTCGCAGTTCCACAACAGTCTTGCACAGTTCTTTCTCCTGCCAAGACCAGGCAAGCATTTGCCAGTGTTCTGTTCTTAGGCCCCAACTCTCCATTTCTAATCTTCATCCTCCTCCCTCAGACACACTACCTATTAAACAATAATTACACATCTCTTACAACACTCTACTTTCCTGACTTTCCTTTAAAAGTCCAAGTTATATTTCCATTCTTTCCCCCCAAAATCTCCTCCTCCTCCCAGCATTCCCAGTTGCATGCAGGAAACACCATTCTCCAAGTCTATTAGGCTAGGTACTTCAGAATCTTTGACAACCTTCTTTCATTATACTCAGCATTTGCCAATCCTGGAGACTGCACCTCCCCAGTGACTCCTAAACCTGCTTCTGCATTTCCATTTCCACTGCCACCAATTCAGTCATCTACCTACCTATCCATTCACCCACCTACCCATCCAGCCACCCACTGATCTACCTCCCATTCATCCATCCACCCACCTGCCCAATGAGTGCATCACACCCCTATGTGCTTTTACACTATCACTGTTCCCCATGGAGACGCCCACCTTCCCACTTCTATACTTACATCTATTTTAGCACCCCGCACTCATTGCTTATTCTCATGTCTCTTTTCTCCACTTCACCAGGCTATAAGTTTCTTGAGCCTGGGACTTGTCATTGATATAGTCCTGACTACTAATACAGCCCTTAGTTCACACAGTCCTGTCAGGTAGGAATACCCATAAATACAACTGAATAAGCCAATCCCAGTTCTCAGTGTCTAAGAACTAAACACAAATTCAAACCAAGGTCATGTATTTATGGTGCTATACTAAGCACTTACAGGGCATCCACTGTATTTACAGAACCATGCTCCAGAATATATTTATAATGGGTAGAAAACAGAATTCTTTTGGATTAGCTGTGCTTTATTTGATGCATTTAAAGCTTATTGTAACTATAATTTACAAAATGAGATACAAACAATTTATAGTAGAAGCACCTAGGGAATGGATGATCAAAGATTCAAATGAACGCAGCACAGAACATGGCACTTCCTCCAGCACCTCTGAAAGAGCTCCTTACACAGATTTACCTTTCGGGCTTTCAGGAAAACTTTAAAAACCATATTCTAGAAAAATAATCCATGGCATAAAAAAGAATCCCACTAGAGCAAAGAAAGTACGCTCTCTAAAATGAAAGTAAAGCAAAATTACACACATTTGCAAAACCTGTTGTGTATCATTGCATGTAGGAAAATGCTATATAGTTTATCATACAAAAAACTCATTAAAAGTCACATACACGATACATACAAAGTTTCACTTCAACATATTATGCATAAAGTATATTGAACTTAAATTGTTTCATTGTCATATTTAATTACAGAAAAAGAAGTCAGTGACATGGAATAGCCTTTGCATAAAACTACTGGTCGACAATGTGTTAATGTAACTCAAAAACAAACTAGAAATGTCTTGGGAATTTCCTAAAACTACTATAACAACACGTCTGGGGTTTAGCTCAGTTGGTAGAGCACTGAGCCGCAGTCTCTGAGGTCCCGAGTTCGATTCCCAACACCGCAAAAATGGGAGAAGGACCTGGCAATCCACTCCCAAGGCAATCCCGAAACAGTCAGCCATTGAAAACCCTATGAGGGTCGCCATGAGTAGGATACCAACTCGACGGCAACTAACAACAACAACAACAACAACTATAACAACAAAGAAAAGCTCTATCTTCTTATGGTGCATGAGGAAAACATAACTGGCTTTCCCAGAGCCCTTACACAGTCCACACAGTAACAGAACGCAAGTACTGCAAAACGACAAGATGTGAACATACCATGCCTCGTACATTACACAAATCATAAATCTGACAGGTAATGTTCAGGACATGTGTTAACAGGACAAGGATATTAACATGATTAAAATGGCAAATGTGAATTTCAAAGATCAATCATTATAGCCTTGAGGTTTAAAACAGTATTTAACCAACGCCTAACTCACATAAAGAAAAAATACTTCAAACACTTGTGCTGCAAAAGAAGGGAAAATGGTAATGTTTTCATATGTGCGCGCACGCGTGCACACACACATACACACACGCACACAGTCATGTAATACAAAAACACAGTCGAAGACAGACATATATGATTACCAAGTAAAATAGTGGCTATCAATCAGAATACAGGCTGAATATCTCTATTTTAAAAAGGTGAAATTTGAAATGCACCAAAATCCAAACATTCTGAGCGTGCACATGATGCCACAGTAGAAAACTTTACACCTGACGCCACATGACAGCTTGCAGTCAAAATGCAGGAGCACTAAAAATGCTGTATAAAATAACCATCATGCTGTGTATATGGCATATATAAAATATAAATGAATTTTGTCTTCACTCTGGGGTCCCTTCCCTAAAGCAACTCTCTATATATGCAAAATACCCACAATCGAAAAGCAGTTCTGTTCTCATACATTTTGGATAAGAGAGATTCATCCTGTACTATGATCATCCTGACTCCAATACTTCCCCAAGCTGCACATTATTTTATTTGAAACCTAGATCCTGACTTCAATGAAAAACATTTTGAGTATAACAGAAAAAAAGGTCTAGTGAAATACCATCGACAATGCCATAAAATGCATGATTCTGAAGTTCAGTAAAGACTGGCAATGCTTCTACCAAGACACAACTGGTCTCCGACCACACTTCTGTACATGGTAGTCCAATGGCAGTGGACATGGGAAGAATGTGAGCTTCAGTAAGCCACAAGCCAGCCCTCACAGTCAGTAGATCTAGGTTCTAAGTCCACCATAGGCACAAGCCAGCTACATGTCCCAAAGCAAAGTTAACAACTCTCCCTAGACCCTAGTTTTTAACATCTGTAAAAATGACAAATTCGGAATACACACAAGTTCCAGAAAGAGTGTTTTAGAGTTCCCATGAAACTCTAATAAAAGCTTTTAAAAATATATGAGCATGTGGTACTATACTATCCAACTATTTCCTTAATATTCATAGGTTAAATTACTTGCTATAATATTTTTAATGCTTTCTAATACTTTCTAAAGGTCAGTTTGGGTGTAAAACATATTGGACTGGAAGTAACTAGACTGAAGTCGAATATCCCACCTCCCAATCAGGTCAAGAAACTCTGAACTACTCTACGCTAAAATCCTCCCCAATGTATTTTTATCAAAACTTATCCCACAGCCAAGCCTTTTCAGTAGCTCTCTCCTGTATCTCTCTCAGCCTAGACCAAAGGAGAATTCAGCTCCCACTAAGCTGGCCTGAGCTGCACGCATCTACGAAGCCAACACGCAAAATGTTCCATTTCAATCTGGGAAAAAATTCTGTAGAATAAGGACTCTACATACTACAATTAAAGACTTATAAACTTCAGCTGGATGGGGCGGCACACTCCTGTCATGCCAACTACTTGGGAGGCAGAGACAGGAGGATCATGAGTTCAAGGCCAGAGGGAGCCTGCGTAAGTTAATGAGACACTGTCTGAAAAAAATAAACAATATAGCCAGGCGTGGTGGCGCATGCCTGTAATCCTAGCGGCTCAGAAGGCGGAGGCAAGAGAATCGCAAGTTCGAGACCAGACACAGTCTGCATAACTTAGCGAAACCCTGTCTCAAAAAGTAAAAAAAAAAAAATGGGCCGGGGAAGCAGCTCAGTGGTCCAGCACTGCAGAGCATGCAGGCACGAGGCCCTGGGTTCAACCCCCAGTACCACAAAAAAAAAAAAAAATTAAAAAAAGATAAACAATATAAAAATGGGCTGAAGGTGCACCTCAGTGGCAGAGCCCTGGCAAAGTATTTGTTGTTAGGTTCCTACAAGTCAGGTCTGACTCAAAGCAACCCTATGTACAACAGATGAAACACTCCCCTACACTGTGTCATGCCCGGCACTATGTCAGTGCTTCTCTGCCACTCATAGGGTTTTCAAATGTTAATTGTTTCGAGATTGCTTCAGGAGTTGATTGTCATGTCCTTCTCCCATTTTTGCAGTGCTGGGGATTGAACCCAAGGCCTCAGAAAGCACAGAGCAGCATTCTAACAACTGAGCTGCCCAACCTACCATAGTTGAGTGTGAATGGTTTTTCTATGCTCTAAAACAATCAAATACCCTGACAACTTACTTCCCAAGAAGACTGGCAGAGCTCACACCTAAAGTCACTAGAGACAGGTGCACTGGAGAACAAGACCTCTCACTATCTCACCAATTTGTTGTGTGATGATTCTGGATTTTCTATTTCTTCCAAAGTCAATTTTAGTTAAGAACATTATCCAGGAAAAAAAATCACTTCATCTACATCTTCAAATGCTTTGCCAACTGGCTGTAGAGTGTTTGCAAATAATTTTCATCTCTTTTACTATTTGTGCTTACAGCTTTTCTCTCACTCCCAGTATGTTTTCGCATTTCCTTTTTAGTTTATTAGAAGTCATTTTACTATTCATCAAATTTATCTTACATTCTTTTATATGTAACTAATTCCATTCCGCTTTCTTCATTTGCCTAGCTTTTGGGTTAGCTATTGCTTTCATTCTTATATTTTTAGTAAGAAGCATTCAGAAGCCTTCATTTCTCTGAGGAAAGAACTGCTCCATCCAGCCTGCTCATATTCTCCTCCCATTTGTTATACACAGTTTCAGTCTTGAGTCTTTCTTTTCCACAGATAAAATTTTGGATAGCTACTTTTATGATGTTTTCACTGAACTGTAATCAAAGATTATAAAATTACAAAATTTTCAGAACTTATTCAGATCTTTCTGTATCTTAGAATGTGAACTGTTTCATGCATATTTGAAAAAGTGTGTATTTAAAGGCAGAAGATTCTATAACTATCGGAAAACTCTGTGTGTGTTCAAGTTTTCTTCAGCTTTACTGTGAGTATTTAGGGTGATCCTTCTGAAGAGTTCTCACTATACTCAAGGATTTGAGCTGGGCATGGTAGTGTATGCCCACAATCCCACCACATGGGAGGCTGAGATCAGAGGATCGGGATTTCAAGACTGGCCTGGGCTATATAAGAAGTGCCAACCCGGCCTGGGGTACAGAGTGACACCCTGTCTCACACAGTAAAAAAAACCAGGAAGAATTTGAATGTTTCTCTTTTCTTCTAATTATTTCTGTTTACGTATTTTGATATTATGCTCTTAAATATATAAAGATTCATGACTGCTGATCATCTTTTTTTCTTTTTTGCAATATTAGGGGGTTGAACCCATGCTTCTATAAGTGCTCTACTATTGAGGTGCACCCCCAGTGCATTTATTACTTTTTATTTTGAGACAGGGTCTCTCTAAGTTACACAAGCTGCCTCTGGCCTTGAGCCTACAATCCTGCCTCTGCCTCTCGAGTTGCTGGGATCACAGGTGTGCACCACAGCACCTGACTTCACTACTCATCATCTTACTGGTGGCATATAACATAGCAATCTAAAATATATCTCTGTATACTGTTTAACTTTTTTACACTAAATTATATTTTATTTCATATATTTTTGCTTAGACCAGATCCTCTTGCCTAAGAAAATTATATACTATATAAACTTTATAAAAATGTTAACTCACACAAAGACTTTAGTGCTATAGTGTGATTGCTTGTGTCCTCCAAAAATGTTGAAATCTAACCCCCGATGTGATAACAGGAAAGGAGGAAGGGATTAAGGAGATGATATGACCTTGAGAGTGAACACAACATGAATACCATCTCTGCCCTTGTCAAAGAAGCCTGCAGAGCAGGCTGGGGTCGGAGCACACAGACTGCAGAACCTTGCTCTTGGCTTCCCAGCCTCTACAACTGGGAGAAATGCATTTCCATTATTTACAAGTTTAAGCTGTTTTTGTTTAGCAACCCAAACAAACTAAAATAAAGTTTCTTCTACTTTGTTCTAGTATGTATGAAGATTATTTTTCTGTAGATTCTAGTAAGCAGCATTCTCTTTCTGGCTGGTAAACAAAATCATAGTTTGGCTTGAATATTAATGTCACTGAATCAAAAAAGAACTTAGAAGGAGGAAAGTTTTTTTTCTTTTCAACGTAAACATTAATGTGGCCCAAAAAGTAATCTGTCACACAACATGTGGGAATGGAAAGACAAAATAAACCAATTGCACTGTGTGTTTCACCTAAAAACCCATCTTTACCTTGATGGTCCCACTGAGGCAGAAGCACTTCTTTAAGGAGGACTTACGCATGATGATTGGTCCTAAAACACTCTCTCCAAACCAAAAACACAACCTGAGCAGTACGATGGGATTTTCATCTTGAATGTGGAACATACCAGTCCATAAACTAAACAATGCTTAACGAAGACTTCATTAGTTCTATGCCTAAAACTACTTAACTGCATACACCACAGTATAAAAGGAAATATTATTCAATAAGCAGTAATGACACCATACAGTTCATCTTACCTAAGTCAGTTATGAGAATTGGTTCTTGCAAAGGAATATCAGGGACTGGAACATTCGTCTTGCCGACACGAACTTTTGCAGGTTTGCGCTGGTGCCTCATCTTCCTCAACTCCGTGTGTTTGAAGTGAGAAGCTATGTGAGTCTTCCTATGGCCTGAGGTTCGGAATTTTTTGTCACAGTGAGGACAAGCGAAAGGTCTAACTCCTAATACAAAGAAATCACAGAATTAGAATTCTTTCAAAGAATTACATCTCAACAATAAATGCCAGCATAAAAAGTATTTCCATTATGGATTTAAATATTCAATTGTTACTCCATAGATTTTATCAATTAATTGTCTCTTATTTTTAAACAGTACACATTATAGATGTTACGGCATGTAATAAGAAACTTTCAAATAAAAATGAACATTTACTGTTACTAAGACAAAGCCTTAAGGTGTAAAATATGGGTATTCAAACTACTACTCATCCTTAGAATTGTGAACTGTGTAAAAGACCCCTCACTCTCCAGATAACATCCATACACTGGAATGACAACACCAGCCTCCAGGGCTGCTGCTGGGTTATACACACTAGTGATTAAACAGCAGCTAGCATCTCACAACCAAGCACTGAGTGATAGCTCTTGCTGGCTGTAGATAACAAGAATAATAATAGCCTCACAACCTCCTCTACTTCTGTGTCCCTATACCAAAGAAAATTTTCTCCTGACAATTTTATCACTAAGTGAAAATGCGGATTCTAACAACATATAACAAAACTGACCAACTTCTTCAAATACCCACATAGCCCAGTAGGGAAGCCTGAGGTCTACAAGGACATAATACGAATGCGTACAAGGCTTTTGGGAGGCAGGTGGTAAAACTGTTTCAATTAGACGATGGTTTGGGTTGTGCAACTCTAATATGCAATTTCTAATATGCAAACCTTATCTTAAGTCCCTGAGCAGCAGAGTGGTCATTCAGGTCTCCCTCCCTGCTGAAGGCCTCAGTCCAAGGGTGCTACCCCCTTGCTCCAATCTCATCTAACAACTGCTGGCCTCCTGGAATTACGGATTATGTACCTCTTCCTTTAAAAACTGGCTAGGGTTTAGTTCGGTAGGCAGAGCTCTGCTCTGTACTCTCTGAGGCCCTAGGTTTGATCTCTAGTACCACACACACACACACACACACACAAGGATATGGCAACCCACTCCCAAAACAATCAGCCATTAAAAACCCTATGAGAGTCGCTACGAGTTGGCCCCAACTTGATGGCACCTAACAACCACCACCTTAGAACAACTCACCCAGTCTAAAGCTAAGTCTGGTTTCCACAAAAAGTCTCTGCACTCCATGCAATTTTATGTTCATTTATACATAGTACTGCCTAATGCCTCTTCCATGGTATTGCTGGCTCCGAGTACAAAGGTGGCAACTATCAACAAATACTGTTTAAAGGAAAGAAAACTGAAGCCAGACATGGTGGTGGATAACTGTAGTCCCAGCATTCAGGAGGCTGAGGCCAGAAGGAAGACAGGAGGGAGAAAAGGAAGGAAAGAAGGAAGGAAAGAGTGAGGAAGGGAGGGAGGAAGGGAAGGAAGAAGGAAGGAAGGAAGGAAGGGGAGGGG
>VMDO01013305.1:0-58741 GCA_007922755.1 Pedetes capensis
ATTCACATATACATAGGGTCGCTATGAGTCGGACTCAACTCGACGGCACCTAACAACAACAACAATATATATATATATATATATATATATAAAATAATAGAAGAAAATATATCAGAATGTTAATAGTAGTGCCAAAGGACAAAGCAAACTAAAGATCTTAATTGGCTTTACTTTGGATTCTAGAATTGGGAACATTTATTCTATTTTATAGGATGAAGGGCTGCCTGATTCTAAAATAGAAAATAAAGCTAGTTAACTTCTTTAAATTGGTAATTATATTAGAGTCACAAAATAACAAGCATTTTTTCTTTTTTAATTGCCTCATAAAATTTTCTATAAAAGCATCATATAACCTTTTCATTGGAAAAAAATGTTTTTAAAAAAGAATTCCATATACTACACTAAAACTTTTGAATTTGTATAAATCTGTACTATTAGGGCTAAATAGAATGTTCAAGTTTTCACTTTCTTTGGATAACTTTGCTTCATGTTTCCTGTGAAAGTACAGACCATCTAAGACAATGCTACCATAATTTCTTTCATCACCTCCAAATGCCTTTGTATTGGATTGTTCTTTCCTACTATCTTAAAGAAATATTCTGCTAATTTCTAAAAGTAAGACTTCCACTTATGCCCTTGGTTTGCTTTCCTTCTTTCTCGAACTTTGCCCCATTCATTATGGTCTCTCTCTTGTGCATTTGCTTCTTTTTCATTGGATCATACCATGAAGGCTAATGATGTTGAGCATCTTTCTGAGTGTTTAACGGCCATTTGCATACCTTCTTTGGAGAAATAACTATTTAAGTCCTTTTCCCATTTTTTAATTAGTCATGAGTTTTAAGAATTCTCTACTTATTCTGGATATAAGTCCCTTATCAGATATATGAGTTGCAAATACTTTCTCCTGTTCTGTAGGGGTGTCTTTTCACTTTCTTGGTGGCATTATTTGTAGCACAAAAGTTTATAATTTGGATGAAATCCAATTTAGCTCAATAAAGTCTAGTTTTTCTTTTGCTACGTGTGCTTTTTGTGTTATTTCTAGGAAGATTTTGCTTAACCTAAGATTATGAAAATTTACTTCTGTATTTTCCTCTAAGAGTTTTATAGTTTTAGCTCTTAGGTTTGGGTCTATGATCTATTATAAATGAATTCTGCTTATACTATGAAAGCAACTTCATTCTTTTGCATGTGCCTATCCAGTTATTTCACCATTTGTTTAAAAAAAAACAAAAACATGTCTTTTCTCTCCATTGGATTGTCTTGGCACCCTTTGAAAATCAATTGGCCACCAATATAAAGGCTATATTTTTGAGCTTTTTAGTCATTCTATCCTATTTATCTAGATATCTGTCCTTGGACCAGTACTATATTGTCTTGATTACTTGTAGATTCATATTAGTTTTTTATTATTGAGAAATATTAATCCTATGTGTGCCACTTTCTTTAACCATAGCTTGCTATGCATTCCAGGTGGGCCCCTAATTCATGATCCCCCTGCCTCAGTTTCCTGAGGCACCAACATACCTGCCTGGTATTGGAGGTATGCACCGCCATGCCCAAGCTGTGTCTCTGTCACTTTTAATCTTGGGCACTTTATTTAATTTTCTCAGTTTCAATTTTCTTATTCTGTTCAATGATGATAAAAGAAATACCTCCCTGAGGATACAAAAAAGTTCTCACACTCTTAGGGAAAAACTGATTGTTCTATAGCCATAGAAATAAGTAGCAACCATTATCATATTTGAACCCATTTAATCTAATCCATCAAGGACAAGTTGCCTCAGAGAACACACTTCTGCAAGCCAATGAATCAGTGCCAGCCCCTCACTTATGAAAGCCAGCTAGTCAGGAACACACTCACTCCATAGGAGGATAGAGAAGAAAAGATTTCATTGTCAAATAGGTTTAGGAAATACTATTCATATTTTACTTTCTTCTTAGAGGTTCACATTTCCCCTCTCCAACATCTAGTTTCCTTGGAAACAGATTGAGATGGAGGTCTGCATGCAGGTGGTTTTTCTAGGCAGTGCCTTTTGAAACATCACCTATAAGTCTTTACAGGACCAGTATGAATGTGTTCAATTAAGGGAAGCAATTTTGGACACAGGGAGATGTTTAATGGCAGTGGTGGGAAGACATAGGTAAGCATAGAAGCCATACAGCCAGAATATTCCAACTTCAGCCTTTAAGCAGAGGGAGAAATCAACATGTAAGCCCAGAAGTCTAGTGGCCGACTGGAGAGATATCTAGCCTTGGTGAAATAAGCAAAGTCAAACATAAGGAATGAATGCCCTAAGGTGGCTGCTGTGAGAGGTGGAAAGGGATGAGCAGTCCCAGATACTTGGGGTGTTTCTGCATATAGGTCATATGTAGGCACACACAGATACAATTGGAGGAGGGAAAGGGTAATAGTTGACAATCCCCTGTATATTTTGGAGTCACTTTTCCCAAAAATTGTGCTCATGGCCTTGAAGGATATCTGCCCCAGCAATAGGCCCCTTTCAGGTCAGTTAGGACTGGGCTTATGGATGAGGATCTTGTAAATTTCCATTGTGCCCCAGAGGTGGAGGTCTTAGTGAATAAGTTTGTAGGGAATCTTAAGGTTATGATAGCACTGCAAAAGCATGGGCTAATTATTCCAACCCAGATACCATTAGGAAAATCAGGCCAAGCAATGCATAAGAGATACATCCCAGTTAGTTGGCCCCTGTAGGTGTCTTTTGTTCTGTTTACAAAGGAAATGTAGAAGGTTGTATTTAGTAATGAGGTTTTTCAAAACTCCTCTATTTGTCTGCCAATCGTCTTCTTTATCAAATAACTCACTCTTACAGAACTTACAAAATAAGGTGGTAGAGGTATTGGTCCAGGCATCTATTGTACCTGGAATGGCAGTATTTGCCACTTGAGATGATGGAGGCATATCCAGCAGGATCAACTATCTGAGGTATTACTCAGATTGAATAAGCAGTTAGTTAAATTTAGGACGTGCCTGAGATAAGTGGATAAGATTGGCATCTTGATTGAGAGGTTTGGAGTTCTGGGGGTTGGGAAAAAAAGAAAGAAGAGGAGGAGAGGGGGTAAAAAATATGGAGGATATTATCTCATTGGAAGTCCTGGAGGGTCCCCTAGAGAAACTCATCCAACAGGAACTCCAGGAGTCTTGTCTGGTATAAATGAAAAGGTAAAAGGGACCGTTCCTTTTAAGGAGCATATTTGGATGTTCCCTCTGCTGATATGGCCTGTAAACATATGCATATGGTCTAATTAAAGTGGAGGAATAATGGAATTTTGAGTGGGGTTTGACTGTGGTAATGTGTGGTGTGCCCTGTAATGGGGAATTCTTTGACCCTGATAGCTTTGGGAGTGGTAAGGCTAACTGTGAAGAGGCCCTCCCAATAGGGGCTTAGGGCAGTGTGTGAGATCTTAGCCTGTCCAGGATATTTACCTATTAAGACTAGATCTCCAGGTTGTATTATGGAGAATGAGTTTTTAGGATCAGGTTGAGGCAAACAAAGATCTGAGTGTCTTTGAAAAAAGTCTGGAGTAGTCTCAGGGTAGAGAAATAATCTCCTGTTGGGAAATCAGGAAGGGGCAAGTTTCCCAGCAGGAAGTGTCTCCCATAGATTAGTTTAAATGGCATAGGAATGTGGGCCTTTGGGGGCATTGCCCACAGGCTGATTAAGGCTTGTAACAGTTGGGTCCAGAGCATATGCAGGTGAGATGACAGTAAGGTGTAGAGGTTTGGGATCAGTGCGTATAGTGGCTGGCCTTGTTAATTGGGCTAATCTGTGTGCCCCTAAGGGTTTTTTGACAGGCAGTTTGAGGGTATTGTATGAGGAGCAGGCAGGATGGAGGATCCCATTTTGGAGACGTTTAATGATAATGAGTCTTAGTCCCTGAAGGTAGATAGGTTTTAGTGGGTATTAGAGCATGGTGGGAAAGTCGGTAGTGTCTTTTTGTTGTATTTGGACAGGGGTATGGTAGGAGGCAATTGAAAAAGTCTCAGTTTGCCAGATTACAGGGTTTATTTGGGCCAGAAAGGATTAGTCAGAGAAGAGTCAGAGGACAGTGTGTGGAAGGGTAAGGGAGCTGGGTGTTGTTTCTGAGAGAGAGGAAGAGATCCACAGCAGGTAACTGGGAAATGTGGTCCTTTAAATGTATGTTGTTGTTGTTGTTGTTGTTAGGTGCCGTTGAGTCAGTATCTGACTCATAGCAACCCTACATACAACAGGCAGTACCCTATTGTCAGTGCTTCTCTGCTGTTCATAGGGTTTTCAATGGCATATTGATTTTTGGGAGTGGGTTGCTGGGTCCATCTCCCAAGCCTACAGCACTTGGGTGTTCCCGGGCCATCTTCCATCCAAGTACTAACCAGGCCTGACCCTGCTTAGCTGCTGAGCTCTGATAGGATCGGATGCCACAGGGCTACAGCTGCAGGCTTTAAATGTATAGTTGCCCCCAAAATGAGTAGGAGGTCTCTCCCCAGTAGGGGAGCCAGACACTCAGTGGAATTATTAGGAGTGATTATGTATTCAGGAATTGGCTAGTGAGTGGAGGGGTTTTTAGAGAAGAAAAGTTTTTCCCTTGACTCCCATAATTTGGATTTGAGAAGGTATATTTTTACCTGGAAAGCTAGCAAGAGCCCCCATATGTAGCCCCCACACTGAGTAAGAAATAAATGGACTCAACCACCATGCGATTCACCCAAGGCTCTTGTGTGACGGTGATGGGGGCCTGGGGGCCTTGGGGCCTTCGGGCCTTTGGGGCCTCAAGGCATATCTGTCTTCCATCTTGAGAGTTCAGGTACTGGGCAGCTCTGGCTGGATGCAGAAATACTTTGAGAAGTTTGCAAGCATTCCCATTTCCAATGAGCCATTCTCCCACATGGTGGACATGGCCAGTTTGGAGATCTGGGGGCTGATTTGGAGATCTAGGACACTGATTTGCTGGATGACCTGTGTCTCCATTTGAGAAACAGGGCCTGCATGGAGCATGGTGGGGGTTGTCCCCTTTTCTTGTGTTTGGTTAGCCATTAGAGTGGAGGCCAACAATTGATACTTTGCCTTATCTCTTGCTTGCATATCCAATCTAGCCTGCTCCTCCCTGTTTTTGAAAACTTTAAAGGCCACAGACATCAGTAGGGGTTTGAAGACCATCTTCAAATTTTTTGAAATTGGCCCTAATGTGAGGGACTGTCTGTAACATAAAAGAAGAGTTTAGAAAGAAGTGGCCTTCAGGAGATACAGGGCTTAAACAGGGGTACACCTGAAGTGCTCCACTAATCTGGCCATGAATTGGCCTGGGTTTTCTGTTGGTTCCTGATAAATCACCTTTAGCTTGTCATGATTAACTGTCTTAATGGAGGCCCTTCCTCAGCCTGCTGTAATACATGTAATCATATAAGTGCTGCATTCCCAGTCAGGGTGACCCAGTTTATTTTGCCAATGAAGGTAAGACTTTGGGACAGCTGCTTCCCCTATAGGGCTTTCGGCATTTATGTGGTGTAGCTGGTTTGCGAGTGTGGGGGTAGCCATCCTGCCAGACTATCTCCCCCTCCTCCTGTAGTAGGGTGGTATTTAGAATTACAAAATTGTCCCGGTAAGTTAGGTCATAAGATTGGGTTAGTATTTTGAATCCCTTAATGTAGTGAGTCGGACTTCATTAGACAGCACCTCACAATAACAACAATGTAGTGAGAGGGTTGGGCTGAGCAGGATTCCAGCTTTGCAAAGATTTCTGATAGATCTAACATGGAGAAAGGAGCATGGACTCTGCACCAACCCCCAACACCTTCTTGAAGAGGGTAACATGGTCTTGGAGGCTGTATTCCTCGTGCGTTTGCAGAGGGATGGGGAAGCGGGGGAGTAGGAGGAGCAAAAATGGCGAGGGTTGTAGAGCCGGCAGTGAAGTTTGGTTAGAGATTGTGGCATCAGCACCCTCCACAGGGGCAGCGGGGCTGGCAGTGCCAGTGGGAGATGGGAAAAGTTCCTTCAGGGACAGAGGCTAAGGTAGCCATGGCAGGAGAAGGGAGGGGACAAACTGCCAGGTCTGTTGACTTTAGAGGTAAGGTACCAGGGACAGTTTGGGTAGCGGTTTGCAAATGAGTTGCAGAAAGAACAGAAGGGTTTTGTAAATTAAAGGGAGGGGGTTAGGCCCCTGCAGAAGGGGAGGAAGGGAGAGGCAGTTGCTATGGGAACTGCTGGGGGAGGGTCCTGTGGATCAGGCTGGCCTGCAGTTTGCTCCACAAGTGGGAAACTATGACCTGCAGGATCAAAAGAGAATGCAAAGTGTTATCAGGAGGGAGGCAGTTTAGGTTGGGTGGAGGCCAGAAGAGTTGGGCTCCCCAAGATAGAGAAAAAGATTTGGACATAAGGGACTTCGCTCCATTTGCGGTTGTGATGAACAAAATTACCCAAATAGGTTAATATATTAAAATTAAAAGTTCCATTTTCATGGCCGGGCGTGGTGGCGCACGCCTGTAATGCCAGCAGCTGGGGAGGTGGCGGCAGGAGGATCGCAAGTTCAAGACCAGAGGCAGTCTGTGTAACTTAGCGAGACCCTGTCTCAAAAAAATCAGAAAAATGGGCTGGGGGCGCAGCTCAGTGGCCCAGCACTTGCAAAGTATGCAGGCGCAAAGCCCTGGGTTCAACCCCCAGTACCGCAAAAAAAAAAAAAAAAAAGAAGAAGTTCCATTTTCAGGCCAAATTGAATTATTGTCCAGTTGGTAGTGGATCCACATGGAATTGTTGTTGTTGTTAGGTGCCATCTAGTCAAGTTAACTGCCCTCGTGGAGTTTTCAATGGCTGATTGTTTCAGGATTGTTTTGGAGTGGGCTGCCAGGTCCTTCTCCCATTTTTGCTGTGCTGGTTGAATCCAGGGCCTCAGAGAATGCAGAGCAGCATTCTATCAACTGAGCTAAACCCCAGAATTATATACTTGGATAAATTTTTGGGGTTTTTTTTTTGGGGGGGGGTTAATATCTGACGGGAGACCTTGGGGCTTTAAGTTAGCCAAGACACCTCAAAGGGGACTCTTTATTTGGTTTGAGGAGTGACTTCATTACTCCCATGGTCCAAGGGAAGGATAGGCTAATGAGAGGAGGAAAGGGGACAGGCATCTTCACAGGCCCATAGGTCACTAAAACAGGAGATGATCCAGGAAAGAAGCATCCTTAAGTCCTGAGTACCTCAGGCACCCTCTAGGGGGCTGGAGGTTTTGGTCAGGTTTGGTGCCAAGTCTTCAGGAACAGGTACTGCAACTGATCATTCTGGGTATGGCACCCACGGTACAGGAAAGGGGAGAGAGGTGGCTGACAAAAACCAGAGGGAGAGGGAGAACAGGTGAGAAAGGGGAAGCCAAATAGAAGAAGCCATTAATTCAACTAGAGTGATTTTCCCTAGGGAGATTAAGGATTGTGAGCTGGGTCCATCATGCCCTTGCTGGTTCTTGTGTCGCAAAGGAGGAGAGGTCACAGCTTCTGCCCTAAAGCCCCACTGACTCCCCAGGTTTTGGCACCAAAATTATAGGGAAAATCTGATAGGGGGGCTGGGATTCCTGGGTTTCAGCACAAAAATGATAGGGAACATCTCGTGGGATGAGGGTCCACAGACATGAGAGAAAGCACATTGAGTAGTTGAAGTTCAGTTTTATTTAAGGAAGGCAAGGAGAGAGAGGGAGAAAGACCAGAGAAGAGGTAGAGAAGTTGCTTGGATGTGAGGTGGCCAAGGGGGTGGAGAGAGTAGTAGATGCAGCCACCATTCACTTATGGACCATGCTTTATAGTGCAGGCAGGTTCATTGTCGTAGGCTTAGGTGGGAAAAGATTTTTTGTTTTGTTTTGTTTCCCTTGGAGATAAGGGAAGGAGGGGAAAGGAGGGAGTGAGGTTGGGAATTTTAAATCTCAGGAACAACTTGACCTTTGGGGAATAGTGACCTCCTTTTTTTCTCAAGACCTTGGAGCTCAGAGGGAGGGGAGGGAACGCTTTGTCCCCTCAGGCAGTACATTTGCCAAGGAGCCCTCAGCTGATCCCACAGTGAGCTCTGGAGCCGAGATAGCCCATCAGAGTTGCTCCACACTGAGACAAGAAGAGTCATGTTTCTCTAATCATTGGATTTAGGCTATGCCAAGCACAAGGAAGAGTAAGCACAAACAATTCAGCTCCCTTCCTCCAAGAGATTCCCCAAATGGAATAGAGTTCTAGTGGACATCAACCAATACCTCCATCAAACAACACCTCCCTCCTTCAGTTGGGGGAATGAATACCTCAGGCCTAAAGGGAAGCTGTGCTGGATGGCACACTGAAGTATCACATTCTGATGCTAATTATCAGGAATTAGCAGAATCCTTCATAAAACTGCCCTACTTCTAATACTTACTGTAGCTCTCAAAGCCACTTGCACTTCTCATCAGCTGGCTATATGGTTCTTGTTGCTGTTGTTGTTAGGTGCCGTTGAGTCATGTCCGACTCGTAGCAACCCTCATAGGGTTTTCAATGGCAGATTGCTTCAGGATTGCCTTGGGAGTGGGTTGCCACATCCTTCTCCCATTTTTGCAGTGCTGGGAATAGAACTCGGGACCTCAGAGACTACAGAGTGGCACTCTACCAACTGAGCTAAATCCCAGCCCCAGGCTATATAGTTGTTGTTGTTGTTGTTGTTGTTAGGTGCCGTCAAGTCAGTATCCGACTCATAGCGACCCTCTGTACAACAGGGGAAACACTATTGTCAGTGCTTCTCTGCTGTTCACAGGGTTTTCAATGGCAGATAGATTTTTTGGGAGGGGGTTGCCAGGTCCTTCTCCCAAGCCTACAGCTTCTGGTGTTCCCAGGCAGTCTCCCATCCAGGTACTAACCAGGCCCGACCCTGCTTAGCTTCCGAGATCTGACGGGATCGGATGCCACAGGGCTACAGCTGTAGAGGCTATATAGTTAGGGGCTCCCAAATCTCTTAGGTCCAGTTCCCTAGAATACAAAACAGGAAACATTAAAAAACACTGTACTAACAATTGCAGTTTTATTATAAAGGATACAACTCAGGAATAGCCAATGGAAGGACACATGGGGCAAAGTCTGGGGTGGGGGAGAATGCAGAGCTTTGATATCCTCTCCTTGTGGACTCTCATGGAATTGGGACATGCTGTCCTCCCACCACTTCAGTGTGTTCAACCAGGAAACACCACTGAGCGCTGGAGTCCAGTTTTTATTGTTATTGTTGTTATTAGGTGCCGTCAAGTCGAGTCCAACTCACGGAGACCCTATACAACAAATAGAAACACTCCCCGATTCTGTGCCAGGTATATGATCTTATTTATGTTTAAGCCCATTGTTGCAGACACTGTGTCAATCCATCTGGTGGAGGGTTTTCCTTTTTTTCGTTAACCTGCCATTCTCCCAAATATGAAGTCCTTCTCCAGGGTTTGGTCTCTCCTGACTACATGTCCAAAATATGTAAGAAGTAGTCTAGCCATCCTTGCTTCCAAGGAGCACTGTGGTTGCATGTCTTCTAGGACAGATCTGTTGGTTCTTTCCGCAGTCCATGGCATATTCAATAATCAGCTCCAGTACCATAATTCGAAAGCATCTATTCTTCTGTCTCCCTTGTTCAAGATTCAGCTTTCACAACCATATGATGCAACTGAAAATATTATGGCATGAGAGTCAGGCGCACCTTCATCTTTAATGAGACATCTTTACTTTTCAGTACTCTAAAGAGATCTTTTGCCACAATTTTCCCCAAAACAATGCATCTTTTGAATTCTTGACTACTGCTTTCACAGGTATTGATTGTTGAGCCAAGTAAAGCAAGATCATGGACAACTTCAATCTTTTCTCCATTTATTGTGAAGTTGCATACCGACCCAGTGGTAAAGATTGTTTTGTTGACGTTTAGTCACAATCCATACTGAGGGCTATTTTCTTTGATCTTCATCAGTAAATGCTTTAAATCCTCTTCACTTTCAACAAGGAGAGTTCTGTCATCTGTATAATACAGGTTGTTTATGAGTCTTCCTTCAATCCTGATGCCCTATTCTTCCTCATAAAGTCCAGTTTCTCAGATTATTTACTCAGCATATAAATTGAAGAGATAGGGTGAAAGTATACAGTCTTGATGTATACCTTTCTCAACTTTAAACCAGGCAGTGTTTCCTTGTTCTACTCAAACAACTGTCTCCTGGTTCATGTACAGATTCCTCACGTGTACAATTAGGTGATCTGGTATTCCCATTTTTTGAAGTGTTGTCCATAATTTGTTATCCACACAGTCAAATGTCTTTGCATAGTCAATAAAACGTAGACATCTTTCTGGTATTCTCTGCTTGCAGTTAATATCCACCTGACATCAGCAATGATGTCCCTGGATCCCCACTTTCTTCTGAATCTGGCTTGATTTTCTGGCAATTCTCTGTCAATATACTGCTGCAGTCACTTTTGAATAATCTTTAGTAAAGTTTTGCTTGTGTGTGGTATTAATGATATTGTCTGATAGTTTCCACTTTCAGTTGGATCCCCTTTTTGGGAATTGTCACAAATATGGATCTCCTTCAGTCAATTGGCCAGATAGCTGTTTTTCAAGATTGTTGGCATAAACATGTCAGTACCTCCAGTGCTGCATCTCTCTGTTGAAACATCTCTATTGGTATTCCATCATTTCCTGGAGCCTTGGGTTTTGCCAATTTTTTCAAGGCAGCTTCCACTTCATCCTTCAATACCATTGGTTCCTCTTCATATCCAACCTCTTGAAATGGTTGGTCATCTATCAGTTCTTTTTTGTATGATTCTGTATTTGTTCCATATTCTTTTGTTGTTTCCTGCATCATTTAATATTTTCCCTGTAGAATCTTTCACTACTGCCACTTGAGGCTTGAATTTTTTCTTCAGTTCCTTAATCTTGAAAAACACAGAGTATGTTCTTCCTTTTTGGTTTTCTGTCTCCAGCTCTTTGCACATGTCATTATAATACTTGTTTTTTTCTTCTTGAGCTGCCTTTTGAAATCTTCTGTTTAGTTCCTTAACTTTATCATGTCTTCCTTTTCCTTTAACTACTCAACATTCAAGGGCAAGTTTCAGAGTCTCTTTTGACATGTAATTTGGTCTTTTCTTTTTTTTTTCCCTGTCCTTTTAATAACCTCTTGCTTTCTTCATGAATGAGAATTTTTATTGGAGTATCATTTATAGGCATAGTGGATTAAATCACTGGCCATGTGATTGAACTCAATGTCCAGGCCCCTTCCCATCGTGGAGGTTGAGTGGCTGACATTTTCAGTCCTTTAACTACATGTTTTTTCTTTGTCCTGACCAGTGCCCATCCTCAGGCTGTCCAGGCTCTCCTCTGTTGGAGCCACTTATTAGCTTTTCAAAGACATTACTTGTTGTTAGGTGCCATGGAGTCATTATCCGACTCATAGCGACTCGACCCTAGGTACAACAGGTGAAACACTATTGTCAGTGCTTTTCTGCTATTCATAGGGTTTTCAATGGCTGATTCTTTGGGATGGGCCAGTAGGTTGCTGAGTCCTTCTCCCAAGCCTACAGCACCTGGTGTTCCCAGTCAGTCTCCCATCCAAGTACTAACCAGGCCTGACCCTGCTTAGCTTCTGAGATCTGATGGTATCTTGTCACAGTGGTATGGCTGGAGGTAAAGATGTTACTATCACCTAGGAAATACCAAAGGTTTTTTAAAACTCTATGCTAGGAATGGAGACCGAAGCCAGTTTTTTTTTCCCATGCTAAGTATATTGAACTCAGGGCCTTGTACATGCTAGGCAAGTGCTATATCACTGGGCTCCATCCTCAGCCCCAGATACTCTTTATTGTACTATAGCTCATTATCATAACAATTCAGGGATATTATGTATTTTTTGGGGGAGAAGGACCAGGTAATCCACTCCCAAAAATCAACCTGTCATTGAAAACCCTATGAACAGCAGAGAAGCACTGACAATAGTGTTTTGCTTGTTGTACATAGGGTCGCTATGAGTCAGAAACTGACTCAATGGCACCTAACAACAACAACAACAACATGTATTTTTTAAAAAATAATTTAACTATTCTTAGCCTGTTATTTCCTCATTTACTTGACTATGGAGCCCTAATTTTATGGCTTCCCACTTCACATCCACCCACAAACACCCCCTTGAAAGGACACTCTGCACAATCATACTCAAATATTTATTTCTCTGCAAACTGGTGCTGCATTCCCAAATATCTGATGGCAGGATAGGCTACATAATTTGTGTGGCCTACTGCCAAATCAAAATGTGCTGTTTCTTGTCTAAAAGCGAAGAATTTCAAGGCAACAACATGGATTATTCAGCCAAGCATGGTTCTCTTGTGAGCACAGGTCAAAAGCCCATAAAGGCAGCCTTACCTGATGAAATCTCCTACTGTGTTTTCAAGAATGGCAGGATTATGTAGCCAGCTTCTCTGGTTATCATTCTTGACTTTTTCTCTCTCTCACCCCTCACATCTAATAAATCACCACCTCTTGAATTCTCCCACTTAAATATCTCACATTCTTGTCCACACCTCTTTATCTCCATGCTAGCCTCCCAACTACAGACTGTCATCACCCTCACCTAGAGGACTGCTTCAGCCTTCCACCTCTTACTCACCATCTTCCATCTCACTCCCCATCCATCCAGCACGATGATCTTTCTAAATGCAAACCTCATCATTCTTCCCATCCCCTCCCCACCTTCCCTCTGCCCTCATAGCACCTCCATGACATTCTTTGCTTTAAGGATAAAGTTTAAACACCGTTATATGGCTCATAATAACCTTTCTGCTTACTTTTCAATTCTCAACTGTCACCATGACTCTCTAGATTCCAGTCTAGATTCCAGTGGCTATTTGGTCTTCTCTGTTTCTTTCCTTCCGTTCTCTTCTCTTCTCTCCTCCTCTTCCTCTCCTCCTCTTCTCCTCCTCCTCCTCCTCCTCCTTCTTCTTCCTCTCTCTCTCTCTCTGTGTCTCTCTCTCTCTCTCTGCCTCTCTCTCTTCTCTTCTCTTTTTCTTGCAGTGCTGAGCATCAAACTCAGGGCCCTGCAATGCAAGACAAGTGTTCTGCCACTGAGCTACATCCCCAACCTTTCTCTATCCTCATGTATTATAAAGTAGGACTTGCAGGCATAGAGTCAAACTTCATTAAAAAATCTAGAACAAGTCACCCAACTAGGACTTAAGAGAAAATGGGACCAGCTGTACAGCTGAGCCTGAGCGGGCTGTGGCACAGCATGTGCACTTTCTCCACAGCTAAGTCCCCCCTCCTGGTGGTCATGTGGGGTGAAGGCCAAGACAATGGCTAAACGCCTGGTCCCTGGCACCAGACTGCCAAGATATTTGGTACTTTTTTGCCTGTTTCCTCATCAGTAGAAATGGGAATAATGAAAGTACCTAGCTTACATTAAGGATTAAATGAGTTTGCATATGTAAAACACTCAGAGATTCCTTGGAAAGCAGTAAACACTATGAAACTGTCATCATGGTAACTAACATCTGTTTCCACCTCTTTCCACTCCTGTCAATCAAGGACTTTATCCTGAGGAGGTAGGAAGGCATGGCAGCATGGCAGGCATGGCAGTGGAGCAGGTGGCAGGACCTGTGGCAGATAATCCTCACATCATGGCAGATCAGGAAAAATCTCCAAAGTCCTACACCCTACTTCCACAAAGCGAGGCCCCACCTCCCAAAGTTCCATAGCATCCACAAACAGCACTGCCACTTGGGAACCAAGCATTCAAACACATGACTTTTGCAGGACATTTTAGATTCCAACTATAACACCCACTTCTTTCTCATGCTCATGGCTTCTGTTTACTGACGGCTGTGTCTTACTCATGGCTTCCACTCCTTTGTATTGTCTGCATATTACTGTCCCTCTGTGTGAGTTTGGTCTCTTGAAATGTTCCAGACTTCCCAAGAAAGAACGTGATTGTCCTAAAACATGACTATACTCCCTCAGGGAAAGGCCACTGCAGCCAGGCTAACAGCATGACTGAAACCACCTCCTGGGGCTTCTCTGCCCTGGGGATGGTTAGGGAAGGCGCCTTTTACTGGAGCGTGTGGATAGAGCTAGCATTGTGGGTAAGAATCCATTTTCTGTACAGGCAGGCACAAGTCTTGAAGCTCCATACTACCTCTGACTTACATCAGGGCTTCATTCTCTGCAATCCCAATTCTTTTCCTTATCTTCATTTTAAAAATTTCATCTTCATATATTTTGTATCAAAAACTATGCACTCCCTTCAGTTTTTTATTTCCCATTGCTGTACAGCTACTCCCATGAAAATACTACCTGCATTTTTGAGTTAAAAAAAAAATATCTACAAGTAAGCCAAGTGTGGTGGCACATACTTGTAATTCGGGCACTTCGGGGACCAAGGCAGAAGGAGCCCAGCTTGGACTACAAAGAGACACTCTGTCTTAAAATAAATAACTTAATAAAAAATAGGACATTCAAATTACTACTGTGCTACAACTCGTTCTGCATTTTCCCTATTTTTTGTTTGTTTGTTTGTTTGGGTGTTTTTGGTTTTGCCTTGTCCCTGTTTTTCAAATGATTGTCTTAATTGGTAATACATTCAAATAGTAATTATGAAAAAGTCAGATAATTCCATATGCTACAGTAATAAGATGTGCATGTTTCTTTTTCTTTCATACTACATGACAAAGTAAATTTTATGATTTATTAAAGTATACATATATACACTACACTAGATTTTATAATACCCAAATATGCTATATAAAACATAAAGTAGAAATGATTTTATATTTGATACATGTCCTTGCCAGTTCATACATTCATTCTATATCTAAATATATACAGATAACTAAAAAGCATATTTAGTGCCTGTTCTTGTTTCTTTCCTGTACTTTTATCTCTATAATCTTGTTATGAAAAAAATTCTCAAAAACAATGGAAAAGTTGAAAGGATTGTCCAGTGATCATCAGTTTGTACCTGATTTATTTATCTATTCTCATGTTGATGAACACTCAGGCCATTTCTAGTTTTTTGCCAATAGTAAGTAAAACTGCTATGAACATTCAGTATAAGTCTCTTTGCAAATATGTGATTTTATTTCATGTTTTGAAGGGTGCTTTTGATGAATAGAAGTTTTTAATTGTCATGAAGTCTAATTTACCAAGTCTTCTTTTTTTGGTTATTTCAATCACGTCCTAGTTATAAATTTTTTGACCACCTCCATTTCACAAACATATTCTCTTATTTTTCATTAAATTTATTTAATACAAAAAACATAAAAAATTATACATATTAATTTGGTCATGTGATGTTTTGATCCATATATACTGGCATGCATTTTGTTTTGTTTCTAAGACAGGATCTCACTCTGTAGCCCAGGCTGGCCTGGAACTCTCCATCATCCTGTCTCATTCTCTCTGGTGCTGTGATTATAGGCAGGCAGTACTATGCTTGATTCACTTTATATGGTTTTATAGAAGCATTTGAGTTCTCATCTTTCACATTTATACCTATAAATTAATCAGAAATTAACTTCTGAACATGTTGTAAGGTAGAGCATGTTATAATGGTCTTCCTTGTAAATATTAAAGTGCTCCATTAATTAAAAAAGGTCCTCCTTTTCCCTTGCTAACTTTGTTGTAAGTAAACTTATATGCATTTATCTATTTCTGGATTCAATTCTATTCTGTTGATCTATTTGTCTGTTCTTATGTCAATACCTGGCTGGGGTTTAGCCCTGTTGGTAAAGTGCCACTCTGCACTATCTGAGGAGCCTGATTCAATCACTGTTGTTGTTGTCGGTGTTAGGTGTCGTCGAGTTGTGTCCAACTCATAGCGACCCTCACAGGGTTTTCAATGGCTGACTGTTATGGGATTGCCTCAGGAGTGGATTGCCATGTCTTTCTCCCATTTTTGTGGTGCTGGGAATTGAACTCGGACCTCACACTGCAAAGCATTGATTTACCAACTGAGCTATATCCCAGCCTGGTTCAATCACTAGTACCACAAAAACAAGAGAAGGACATGGCAATCCACTGCAGAAGCAATCTTGAAACAATCAGCCATTGAAAACTCTCAGGGCGTCTATGAGTCAGACCCAACTTGACAACACCTAACAACAACAACAAATATATCTTAATTACTTCATTACTCTTAATTCGTAATTAGTCTTAATTATTCTTTTAAATTAAAGTTTAGAATTATTCCTGGCATTTGATAAATTAAGTCTTCAAAGTCAGTCCTTCTAGATTATTTAACTATTATGGACCTTTTTCTTTCACCATATAAACTTTTAGGTCAGCTTGTCAATTTCAATATTTTTAAAAATTCTGATAAGATTTTTCCAAAATTGCATCAAATCTATTGGTCAATTTGGGGAGAATTGACATCTTAATTATACTAAGACTTCCAGTCTCTGAAATGGTGCATTTATTTGGTGAGTTCTTTCATTTCTCTTGGTAATATTTTGTATTTATCATTATGAAAGTCTTACATGTCTTTAACTTCATTCTTGAGTATTTGAGGTTATCCTGTGCTACTACAAATAGTAATTTTAACATTTTTATTTCCTAATTGATTATTGCTAATATGTAAAAGCCTGCAGTGGTACCACACTGGAACCTGATCGCATCACATCTCAGAAATTAAACAAGATGGAGCCTGGTTAGTACTTGGATGGGAGACCACCTGGGAATACTAGGTGTGATAGGCTTGGGAGAAAGACCTGGCAACCCACTCTTCAAAAATAATTAGCCATTGAAAACCCTATAAGAAGCACTAACATACTGCTGGGCATGGCAGCGTCAGGAAATGTTTTATCTGTTGTACACGGGGTCACTATGAGTTGGACCTGACTTGACGGCATCTAATGACAACAACAACAATATGTAAAAATATAATTAATTTTTCCTATTTATTTTATACCCAGACATTCTTGCTAAATTCAAGTTATTCATTCAAGAAAATTATCTATAGACTGATTTGGATTTTCTAAGTATACAGCCATATCAGCTATGAGTTAAGAAAATTTTACTTCTTCCTTTCCAACTGTATGCTTTTTTCCCAGTTTTGTTTTATTTTATTATATTTCATGGACTAGGAACTCCAGTACAATCTTGAAGAGAAGTGGAAAATGTAGATATTCTTGTCTTGTTCCCATTTTAAGAGGAAACATTGAATAGTTCAACATTGAACTATATTAACTACAGAAGTTGTTGTTTTGGATGTATCCTGTTGACATTCACACTGCTCCAAAATATGATGTCTTAGCATTTGAGCAAACAACAGAAGATCACTTTCCCTTTCCCTTCACTTCTGCCCTGAAGCAAGCCAGAAAGCCTCACTGACTTTCCTCTGCAGTAGGTCATAAGACCTTCATTCCAGAGATTCCTGCTCTATACCCCGATGGAACACGTCCTTACTCTGAAGATACTGGGTCACAGAGAAGAATCAGGCCTGGCTAGTTTCCACCCAGTTTATTCCCACTAAATCAGAGTGCTTTTTCCCAGTCATATGTGTGCACAACTGTCAACTCTTTATCAAACCTAAGCATAAAAATACACAAGTTTACCTATGTTTTTTGATCTTCATTTCTGAAGGTTCTCATGTCACATACCGTAAAACTTACACTAAATAAATTTGTACGCTTTTCTCTTACCAATCTGCCTTTTGTTATACATGCCTTAGCCATGAACCTAGCAATAGGAGGAAAAGATACCATGTTTCCTCTTCTACAGTGCCTTACAAAATTGACAAAGTTCCATTCGTAATTTGTTGAGAAAGACACACTCTTATTCTAACTTTTGATTTTACATTTATATCTCTTCTCTCACACTGAAAATATTAGTTTCTAATAATGTTAACATAATTAGTTTTTGTTTTATACTATGATATGCATAAAATAGCTTAAAATTATAATATCAGGAGATATGGGCTTCTAGTCTAAGATGGTGGATGAAAGACAGCTTCTATGTAACATGGTAAAACAAAGGAGGTAGAATAGGAAAGAATGGAGTCTTTTCCAAAGCAAGGTCTGGAGAAGTACAGAAACCACAGAGAAGACTATTAGATGGTCCCAGGTAGCAGAACAGAGCTGAACAGCAAGAAGAACTAATCAGGACACATCTCCAGCTGCTGTTTCCCCTGGGGGAGGGGAAATGGAGCCCTCATCCAAAGAGGTAAGCCAGATATCCCTGCCCATCCGACTGGCAGTCCCACAGGACAAGTCCACAGTCTTTGAAGTCCTCGAACTATTCCAGGGACATGCTGAGTCAGTGGTTCTCCCTCACTGAGGAATTCAACACTAGAGAAGTGGCTCTCTTTTACACGCTCCATGTCTTGGAGGGCTGTGACCCTGTACCAACTTGAGAGGGAACTTATTGTGTGAGACTGAACTACCCAGAAAGCCCCGGGGAGAGGAGACAACTAGACAACTCCATCTCCTGTGGGGAACTAAGGAGACTGTCAACTCTGAGCCAAGGTCAGATAAAACAACTCCAACCTCAGCTGACTACACCTCCACCTAACAGACTTCAATATTAGTGGCCACAGAAAGAAGCTCCTCCAGTACTTTTTCTTCTTTAAAATTTTTTTTTTCTTCTTGCTATGCTGGGGTAATTGCTGTGCCAAGGTATAGTGACTCCAGCCTTTTTTTTTTAGTTTTTGCTTGGAGACAGGATCACATTGAATTGCACAGGCTGCTTATGGCCTGGGGTGCAAGATGTTCATGCCTCAGCTCCCACAGATGCTGGAGTTTCAGGGGAGCAAGTTGGTGTCCATCTCTTTTTTTCCCCCTTTTTAAAAAATATATTTTCCCTCTTTTCATTGTGAGTTTTCATTTCCTCACTTCCTTTTTGTCTAATGCAATTTTTATCTTTTTTCTTTTTCAGTTTTTTTCCTACCTTTTCAGCCTGCCTGCCTTTTTCTGCATCTCTCTTTTCCTATTTACTATACTTTAAATCTTTTTGGCTTACTACTTTTTATTGCTCTGCTTATGTTTACCTAATTCTATTGATATATTTTTTCTTTATCATGTAATCATTTTTACCTTTATCTCCTTTTCCTCACTCTTTCTAATATTCATTTACTTTCTAGATCATCTTTTTCCTTTCTTTTATGTCACCCTTGAGGCATCCTTCTGTCTACCTTTTCTTTGCTCCCTCTTCTTACTTCGGGAAAATACTATTTGTACCTTCACCCTAAGTATTTATGTAACCTCATAGTTTACTTAACATTATTATTGCCTTTCTTTATTCAATGCGAATTGAATAGTGTGGTAGTTGGCATTAAAAGATTTTAAGTGTGTTTCTGTACCTGGTTTGATTATGTATTGTCCCTGTTATAGTAGTTTGTCTTCCTCTTTAGGAGTGGCACTGAAGATTGTGATCTCAAGAAAAATCTGCTCACTAAAAAGACCCCAAAGTAAGATGGGAAGTGATATTGACCCATACAGAAGCACAAATCACAAATGAGAAACAAAAGAAACATGAAAAAGCAAGGCAATGCATCTCTTCCAAAAAAAAACCATGATTCTTTACCCATGGACTCGAAAGATACTGAAGCTGTTGAAATGTCAAAGAATTAAAAAATCTACCTGTAAAAATTATCAATGACTTCAAAGAGGACAAAAACAAGCAAATTAATGAAGTAGGGAAATCAATACAGCATCTAGGTTAGAAAGTCGTCAATGTAGAAGACAAGATCAACAAAATGGGTGAGAAATTTAACAAAGAAATTGAGATTTTGAAAAAACAGAAATGTTGGAAATGAAGAACTCAATAAACCAAATAAAAACACAGTGGAAAGCATCACCAGTAGACTAGATGAAGCAGGAGATAGAATATCAGGGATGGAAGATAAGGATGAGTAAAAACTACATTCAGATAGCAACAAAGAAAAAAATTAAAGGAACATGACCACAATTTTCAGGAACTTTGGGACATGATCAAGACATAAAACATAAGAATCCATGGACTGGAAGAAGAAGTTGAGATAAAAACTGAAGGCATAAAAAACTTATTTAGTGAAATTGTAGCAGAAAAGTCTCCAAATCTGGGGAAAGGAAGGGACATCCAACCACAAGAGGTATTTAGAACTCCAACCAGATATGATCAGAAAGAACCTCTCCATGACACATAATAATTAAAATGACAAGATTATAGAACAAAGAAACAATATTAAAAACTTCAAGAGAAAACACCAATTCACTTATAAAGAAAAATCCTTCAGAATTATATCAGACCTCTCAGCACAAGCCCTAAATTTTAGAAAAGGAGGGAAAGATATATTTCAAGCTCTGGAAACAAATAATTGCCAACCAAGATAATTATATACAACAAAGTTATCCTTTCAAATTGATGGAGAAATAAAGACATTCCAAGACAAGCACATACTAAAGCAACACATAACCACCAAATCAGCACTGCAGAAGATACTTAAAAGAATTTTACACATGCAGAATGAAGAAAGACAGTCTTCACCATGAGAGCACAGGAAAGAATAAATGTTATGGGAGGAACTAACAGTTAGTCTCTAACTAAAGAGAACCAAGAAAGAATCACTCATGTCTAATTCAAAAAACCAGGAATCCCAGACTATAAATAAGGAAGAAAGAAAAGAACAAATAGTATGAACCAACCAAGAAAACACCCAATACAACAACAAGCAAACCTCTCTCAATAATAACCTTAAATATAAATGGTCGTAACTCTCCAATGAAAAGACATAGATTAATAGACTGGATTAAAAAACAAGATTCAACAATTTGTTATATGCAAGAAACACATTTCACTGGCAAGGACATCCACAGATTAAAAGTGAGATAACAGAAATTGATATACCAAGCAACTGGAAGCAAAAAATAAAAATAAAAAAAATGGAGGAGTAGCCATCCTTATATCAGACAAGGCAGAATTCAAGTTTAAATTAGTCTAAAGAGACAAAGGTCACTACATATTAATAAAGGGATTAATTGACTAAGAAGGTACAATTGTAAATATGTATGAGCCAAACTGAATATATGTACTGAACTTCACTAAAACATTGCTGGACTTAAAGGGACAGATAGGTCCATGTATGATAATAACGGGTGACTTCAATTTCCCACTCTCATCAATAAATAGAATATCCAGATGAAACAACAAAACAACAACAAAAAAAAAACATCAGAGTTAAACATCACGATAGATCAAATGGATTTAATAGATATATACAGAAAATTCCACCCCAAAACTACAAAATACACATTCTTCTCAGCAGCCCATAAAACTTTCTATAAAATAGATCACAGTTTAGGTTATAAGTCAGTGCTAACAAATACAGAAAAATTAAAATAATTTCATGTATCTTATCAGACTGAAATGGAATAAAACTAGAAATGAACAGCAAGAGAAATTACAGAAACTACACAAATACATGGAGAATGAACAATATACTCTTAAATGACCAATGAGTACTTACTTGAAGAAATCAGAGAAGAAATTAAAAAATTCTTAGAATCAGATGAAAATGAAGACACAACTTACCAGAACTTTTGGGATACAGCAATGGCAGTCCTAAGAGGGAAGTTTATAGTGATGAGTGCCTACATTAAAAAATTAGAGTGAGATCAAACAACTTAATCATGCACATCAAGCTCTTAGAAAAAGAAGAAGCAAAACTCAAAACCCATAGACAGAAGGAAATAATAAAGATCAGAGTAGAAATTAATAAAGTTGAAACTAAAATGAAAATTTTAAAAAGTTGATGAAACAAAGAGCTGGTTCTTCAAAAAGATAAACAAGAAAGACAAACCCTTAGCCAAACTAACCAATGGAAAGAGATAGAAGATTCAAATTAAGAAAATTAGAGATGAAAAGGAGCAGTACAACAGATACCAACAAAATCCAGAGAATCATCAGAGACTACTTAGAAAATTTATATTCCAAAAATCTAGAAAATGTAGGTGTGATAAATAAATTCCTAGACACATATGACCTGCCAAAATTAAGTCAAGAGGATATAAACAACTTAAACAGACCTACAAAAAAAAAAAAGCAGTAAGATTGAGACAGTAAGAAAGAGGCTCCAAACAAAGAAAGTCCTAGGACTAGATAGATTCACTGCTAAGTTCTACAAGACCTTTAAAAAAGAATCAACACCAATACTTTTCAAATTATTCCACAAAATATAAATGGAAAGGAAACTACCACACTCATTCTGTGAGGCCACTATTACACTGATAGCAAAACCACATCAGGATACATCAAAAAAGAAAAACTACAGACCAATTTCCCTGATGAACCTTATACTTATAAATCAAATTCAACAACACATTAAAAAGATCATATGCTATGACCAAGTTGGTTTCATTCCACGACGCAAGGCTGATTCAACTTACACAAGACAATAAGTGTAATACAGCATTATCAATAGACTCAGAAACGGAAACCACATAATCTTATCAATAGATGTAGAAAAGGCCTTTGACTAAGTTCAGCGTCCTTTTATGATAAAAAGAAACGAGGAGTTGAAGGAATATACCTCAATATAATAAAGACAATATGTGAAAAACCTACAGTCAACAACTTGCTAAATGGGGAAAAACTGAAAGTATTTCCCTTAAAATCAGTAACAAGAGTGTCCACTGTCTCCATGGCTATTCAATGTGGTAATTGAACTATTAGCCATAGAAATAAGAAAAGAGAAATAAATTTAGGGATCCAATAGCAAAGGAGGAAGTCAAATTATCCCTATTTGCAGATGATATCATCCTATACTAAAAGACCCAAAAGATTCCACCAGAAAGCTCTTAGAGCTAATAAATACCTTCAGCAAAGTAGCAAGATGCAAAATTAACATACAAAAATAGGTAGCTTTTCCTTATACCAGCAATACCCAGGTGGAGGGAAAAAAAACAAAAACAAAACAGGAAAACAATCTCATTCACAACAGCTTCAACACAAATGTGAAATACCTGGGAATAAATCTAACCAAGAAAGTGAAAGACTACTACAATGAAAACTTTAAAACACTAAAGAAAGAGATTGAAAAAGACACCAGAAAGTGGAAGGCTCACCCATGCTCATGGACTGGAAGAATAAATATTATGAAAATGGCTATTTTACCAAAAGCAATCTACAGATTTAATGCAAACCCCATCAAAATCCCACATTGAAGACAAATGTGTGCCTGACTAATGTCATAATATTTTCAGTTGCATCATATGGTTGTGAAAGCTGGACACTAAATAAGGGAGACAGGAGATGAATTGATGCTTTTGAATTATAGTGCTAGAGATGAATATTGAATATACCGTGGACTCTCGAAGAAACCAACAGATCTGTCCTAAAAGAAGTACAACTAGCATGCTTCCTGGAAGCAAATATGACTATGACTAGATGGTGTCTTATGTATTTTGGACCTGTTGTCAGGAGGGACCAATCCCTGGAGAAAGGCATCATGTTTGGGAGAGTGATAGATCAACAAAAAGAAGGAAGACCCTCAACTAGTTGGATTGACACAGTGTCCACAACAATGGACTTAAACATAAAAAAGATCATGTCCCTGGCACAGAATCAGGGAGTGTTTCCTTCAGTTGTACATAGGGTTTCTATGAGTTGGACCCAATTCAATGACACCTAACAACAACAACATTTAACACAAAATATTTACAAGTTCCAGGGTTAAGTAGTGTACATCTTTAGGGGGCCAGTATCCTGCCTACCACAAACAATATAAGAAAATGTAATTATAGGTGGAGTGGGTAGCTACTTTAGTTTGACTGAAGGGTTTTGTTAGATGTGGGGCTTTCCATTTTAAAATAGAAATGGGATGGATGTTTCTGGGAAACAAGGACAGTAGGTCACTCTAAGATCAGTATCATTTATGAACACAGACGGAAGTCTTGAATGAAAATTAACCCAGGAATGACAAGTTGTTTTATATTGGATAGTTTTTTCATGTAATTTACCCCATTTAGAGAATAAAGAGGAAAATCCTGCAAATTTCTCAATAGATCACAAAAGATTTTTTTACAAAACTGCACATCTATATATTATGTAAAACAAACAGCTTATTTAAAATATAAATACAAGAGGACTTTCTAAAGTCACTAAGGCATATCAATCAAATATCTACAGCAGGCATGATAATTCATGAAATATTTTCAGACATATTTCTTTTAAAGATAGAACCAAGTAAGAATGCCTTCTGCATCACCATTACTATTGACTATTGACCATAGTACCTTACCAATAAAATGAGTTTTAAGAAATCAAATAAATTTAAGGATTGAAGGTAACAAAATTTTCATTACTGATTGATGATACTATCATTTATAGGAAAAAATCAAAGAGAATAAACATGATTGTCAGATACTAGATTTACTGTTGTTGTTGTAAAGTGCCATTGAGTAGGTGTCCAACTCATAGCAACCCTATATACAATACGCAAAACAGTATTGTTAGTGCTTCTCTGCTATTCATAGGTTTTCAACGGCTGATTGGTTTTTGGGAGTGGGTTTCCAGGCCCTTCTTCCAAGCTTACAGCACCTGGTGTTCCCAGGAAGTCTCTGGTCCAAGAACTAACCAGGCCCAACCCTGCTTAGCTTCCGAGATCTGACAGGAGTGGATGCCACAGTGGTATGGCTACAGGTAACAAGATTTATAGGACTATAAGATTTATACTACATAATTGAAAATTATTGTTGTTGTTGCTGTTATTGTTGTTGTTTTTAGATACCCTTGAAGTTGATCTGACTCATAGCAACCCTAAGAACAGCACAATGAAACCAAACCCAGCACTGTGCCATGTACACAATCTGTTCATGTTTGAACCCATTGTTGCAGCCACTATGTTTCTACTCATCTTGAGTCTGCTATTCATGGGATTTTCAATGGCTATTTGTTATAATAGTGGGCTGTCAAGTCCTTCCCCTAGTCTGTCTTAGGAAACTCAGTTGAAATCTTTCCACTACTGGTGGCCTGGCTGGTATCTGAAATATCTGTGACATAGCTTTCAGCATCACAGCAACACACAAGTCCCCACAGCATGATGAGCTGACAGACATGGGATTATAATAAAAAATAAGATTCTTTAATAATAGCAATAACAACATACATTATCTAGTAGTTTGTTATGGTTTGGATATGATAGACTGTGTTTCCCAAAGGTTCATATGTTGAAATTCAATCCACATTATGAGGTATTAAGAGGATAGAAACTTAACCTTGCCATGGATTTTAGAGGTAGGGCCTTTGGGATGTGATTAGAAGGGACCCCCCACATTGGACATTGGTGATGTTAAAAGAATAGAAAGAGAGAATAGAGGAGATGCACACACAAACTCCCTATCTCTTGCCATTTGTCATCTTAGGACTCTGCCACCAAAGGCCATCACCAGATATGGCTGCTTGACCTTGCACCTCCAGAATTATGAGCCAAAAGAAACCTCCTTTCTTTATAAGGTAGCCTGTCTCTGGTATTTCATTATAGTAACAAAAAGCAGACTAATATAAGTTACATGATTAAAAACCCATGAGTTTTGTGGGTAAAAAATGGAAAGAAATTACTATTTAGAATATACAAGAGACCTTGCATATCAGTGGGGGAAAATTAATAATCAGAAAATTCTGTAGACAAAATCTGAATTGTTAACAAATATATGAAGAAATGCTTAATTTCCCTAGGCATCTTATCAAGTACACAAGTAAGAATATAACATAATAGCCTGTGTAGGAGAGGATTCAGGGAAATGATAACTCTCAAAACTTGCTGTGTAAACTGGTACAGCCCGTCTTTGTTAATTAGACATGCTTTCACTTAAGACAGAAACAGCAATTCCAGTTCTGAGAGTACAGGTCATCAAGGAAACAGATAAAAATGCTCATATGGAAAAAGGATTGTAAAGACATGTTTACAGTAGGGTGGGTGCTTATAGAAATATAGAGTGGGGGCTGGGGAAGTAGCTAAGTGGAAGAACATTTGCCTAGCATGCACAAGGCCCTGGGTTTGACCCTTGCACTGAGAAGATAAATGGAGTGTGATGACACGTGCCTGTAATCCCAGCACTTTGGAGGCAGTGGCAGGAGGATTATGAGTTCAAGAGTAGTCCAGGCTATATAGTGCGATCCTGTCTCAAAAAAACCGAGAGAGAAGAAAGGAGATTGGGAATGGCAATAAAAAGGGGAAATATAAAACAAAAGAGCCTTTTATAAACTAATAATGATAATGTGTCATAAACTGAGGAATATAATCAATTCAGTTCAGTACCAGCAATGTATTGTGATGCTGAAATGTATACACATTTTAAGAGATGTTCCCTATGTATTACTTTCCAAAGTTGAATGGAATAATGGTAGCAATGTGTAGCATGACATTTGCTCAAAAGATGGCATTAATCAAATGAATATTATTAGCACACATTCTTAAAACAGCAAAATGCAAAGTTTTCATCCCAAAATGTATATATATATTTTCAGCACCTTCTGTATAAAAATATAAATATTCTTTGACATGTTGTTGTTAGGTGCCATTGAATCAGGTCCAATTCACAGTGACCCTATGTACAACAGAAGGAAACACTCCCTGATGCTGTGCCATACCCAGCACTGTGTCAGTGTTTCTCTGCTGTTCATGGGGTTTTCAATATTGATTGTTTTGGGATTGTTTCAGGAGTGGACTGCCACATCCTTCTCCCATATTTGTGGTGCTAGGGATTGGACTCAGGTCCTCAGAGATTGCAGAAGAGAACTCTACCAACCAAGCTACACCCAAGCCCTCTGAGCCAACATAGGTTGATTAATCAGACATGTTTGGTCATTGTTATTAAATTAGCTAAGAATCTAATCCAGATGATTGTATTAGTTTCCATATCACATTATTTACAAAAAATAATCATCTATAGCATTTCTATCTTCTACCAAAAAAAATACATTAGCTGTCTATCCCTTGCTCTCAATGAACCCAAGCTGGTGCCTACTGCCAAATAAAAAAATTCTAATTTGTTTAGTAAGATTTACTGCTTCTAGGAGTTACAACATCTCCTGGCTTCCCCCCTCCTGCCCCCTGCTGAAGGAAGGTGTAACCCTCACAGAAATAAAACTTGATGACTCACTTCTAGGAGAGAGATTACTCCTCTTTATTGCTAATCACAACCTAATGGCGTGCATGCAAAATAAATTGAATTGACTTTAGTCATTCCTCTAGACTTACCATTGATAACAAAGGCCAGAAGAGAGATAGAACTCCACCCATCTTGTTTCCCAGTACACACACAGTCCTGAGCACAAGACTAGCCTTGAAGTCATGTGAAGAGAACTCTTTCATTCAACTATTTCTTTCACTCTGGAATCACCAGCAAATTTGCTGATCCTACTCAGCAAATTCCCACTATCACTTGTATAACATTCATTCATAAGGTTTTTCCCCAAATACAGGTTTTTCTAGCATGGATTTTGCTGGGGAGTTTTTCCCCTCTGGCAGAAATTATTTTGGAGGATGATATCCAATGTATAGTTGAATTTGGACTTTGTCATCTGCTTGGCCTAAATCCATTAGGGGATTTTAAATTTTTTAATTTGGATGTAGGCTTTATCTATTCAGGTTTTAGGTGGTTTTGCAAAACATATTTGATGGATCTGACTTTATTTCCTGGCTCTCAGTTCTCTTTCTAGGTAAAATTCATAATTTTAAAAATACATTTGTACTAATTTAGAATAAATTCCTAGAAACTCTAAGTTGATTTGGAGCCTACCTTTGCTCTCTGTGATTTCTTCAAGGAAATATAATGAAAAATAATTCTATTTAATAATAACTTCTTTGAATGAAAGACGTTAGAACAAAAAAAAAGTTTGACTGACAAGGCCAACGTGGGAAGATTGCAAGTTCAAGTCCAACCTGAGCTACATAGTGAGCTCAAGGCCAACCTGGACTATATAACTAGATCCTACCTCAAAAATAAAAAGTTTGTACTTTTTTAAAATTGAGTTTCTCTCATAGAATGATTTCTAATATAAAATGACATTTAACTACCAGAGCCTGACATAACCTTTTTCAACTTCCAATAGAAATACTTAAGAACAAAAACAACAAATACTAAACTTAAAAACTGGCAATTTATAGGTAGAAGCAAGGACACACTAAGTATACGGCAGATTAAACTGTTCAGACAAGTTTATTCAAATTCTCTCCTTTCTTATGCCACTTGGACAAGAGACAAATCTGTAGGAAGAAAGCAAGACAAAAAGGACTTCACCTTGCCCTGATGGAAACATACATAGCCATGAGAAACCTTAACAGTCAACCCTTCCCCATGTTGTTGTTGTTAGGTGCCATCGAGTCAGGTCTGACTCATAGTGACCCTATATACAATCAAATGAAACACTCTCTGATTCTGTGCCAAGTACATTATCTTATTTATGTTTATGCCCATTGTTGCAGACACTGTGTCCATCTATCTAGTTGAGGGCTTTCCTTTTTGTTGTTGTTGACCTGCTACTCTCCCAAACGTGAAGTCTTTCTCCAAGGATTAGTCCCTCCTGACTACATCTCAAAAATATATAAGACAAAATCTAGCCATCCTTACTTCCAAGGAGCGCTCTGGTTGCACTTCCTCTAGGACAGATCTGTTGGTTGTTTTCATAGTCCATGGTATATTCAATAATCGTCTCCAGCACCATAATTGAAAAGCATCAAATCTTCTCCTGTCTCCCTTTTTCAAAGTCCAGCTTTCACAACCATATGATGTGACTGAGAGTACCATGGCACGAGTCAGGGGCACATTTGTCTTCAATGTGACATCCTTACTTTTCAATACTTTAAAGAGCTCTTTTGATACAGCTTTTCCCAATGCAATGTGTCTTTTGATTTCTTGGCTGCTGCTTCCATGGGGGTTGATTGTAGAAACAAGTAAAGCAAAATCTCGGACAACCTCAATCTTTTCTCCATTTATTGTGAAGTTGCATAATGACCTAGTTGTATGGATTTTTGTTTTGTTAATGTTGAGTTACAATCCATACTGAGTACTGTGTTCTTTGATCTTTATCAGTAAATGTTTCAAATCCTCTTCACTTTCAGCAAGCAGAGTTGTGTCATCTGCATAATGCAGGTTGTTAATGAGTCTTCCTCTAATCATGACACAGTGTTCTTCCTCATAAAGTCTAGATTCTTGAGTTATTTGCTCAGATAGAAATTGAAGAGATATGGTGAAAGGATATAGCCCTGACACATACCTTTCTTGACTTTAAACCAGACAGTGTTTCCTTGTTCTGTTCGAACAACTGCCTCTTGATCCACAAACAGATTCCTCATGAATACAATTAGGTGCTCTGGTATTCCCATTCTTTGCAGTGTTTTCCATAATTTGTTATGATCCTCACAGTCAAATGCCTTTGCATAGTTGATAAAACATAGACAGACATCTTCCGGGGGAGCTAGAGTGCTCCCTTGTAATCCTTCCTTGATTCTCTTTCTTAAAACATTTAAATCCCACTTTCAAATCCTCCAAACTAGGCAAGAAAGAGGGTAATATTGGAGGTGTTGTAGTTCCTCAAGTAAACCCTATAGGGATCATAAGGAAGTGAGAACTGCGCTTCCAGTAAGGGATCGGACTGTTTTCAAGGTTCATAGAGTCCATCAGTCAGAGGCACTGGGAGCAGGAGAAGATGCCTTCTCAGGCTGAGTCTCACTACATGAAAACCTGCAAGAGGGTACAAATTAACCCAGGAGCTGCACACCAGCCTGTTGTCTAGCTATAGACCTGAGAAGGAAACACCCAAACAGAAGCCCAAGGGTGTGCTGCTATGCTGGTGAAACAACTTTGACCAGAAAGAAAGAGAGGGGGAAAAAGTTCTATTTTGTGACATTGCCAATTTTCATGATGTAAATAACAATCACCATGCCAAAGCTCAGTTATTAACATATCTGAGTCACTAGTTGGAAAGAGATGCTCACAACGCTGAGGTGGTATAAGTTGGATCTACTACATTCTTTGGAAAATACTACATATGGAAGAATTTCTTTCCATTCTAGGATGAGTAAAGAGGAGGCTACAAATGGGGAAAAAATGCCTTACAAGAAGGAAGGAGACTGACAGTAATAGCTGGCGGGTATTGAGCATTTACTACAGAAATACTTTATACTTTACAATGTCTCACTTGATTCTCAGGTCAACTCTATGAAGTAGGTCATATTATCATGTTTGTAAGACAATAATCTGAAATCTAGGGAGATAAGGTAACTCACTCTGTTCATGTAGATATTAAGTGGCAGATCTGCTCTTTGGACTACTGAGTTTCAAAATACATTTAAAACTCTATGTTAAGCACAAACTAAACTTGCAATAAATGTACTGATTTCTTTTTTCTTTTTTTCTTGAGACAGGGTCTCATTGTGTAACCCAGTCTGACCTTGAACCAAATATCCTCCTACCTCAGCTTCCCCAGTGCTGGGATTACAGGAATGTGCCACACAACTATGATTTCTTGACTCTTATAAACCAGTCATCTCATAAATGATCATCATTATTCAGGGTTTTCTTTTCTCTTTTGAACTAATGAGAGATTTATGTTTAGGACTTTTCAACTGCTCTTTCCTAATTTAGAATGACAGAGGCCTCTGAGGGGCAGTGTACATGTGGATGTGTTGGAGAACATTTAGAGAATGGGGGATTAGGTTCCTTGAATGCCTCTCCAAGATTCTGTAATGCTGTAGATGAAAACCAGAACCCAAGACTGATCTTCCCAAATAAAAGCAGCCTCTCATCTATCAGTCTTCCAGTATTCTTCTGAATTCACATCAGATAGTCTTTGGTCATTTTTTTAAAATAGGGTCTTGCTTTGTAGCCTAGCCTGACCTCAAACTTGGAATCCTCCTGCCTCTACCTCCCAAATGCTAGGATTACAGACGTGTGCACCATGCCCGGCTAGCCTGGGCGTTTTATCTCTCATATGAATAAGTCATCCAACACCCTTACTTCATGGTGGCTTGACATAATAGACTTTTATTCCATAACAACTACCTCCTCCCCTAGGCACACCTGGGGACCTTTGCACATCTATGTGCTCCACCTGTGATGTATTGGGTTTCAGAAAATTGCTCTTTGACCACCATCTTCTAGCTCTCCCATCTTATGCCTGCATTTGGCCTTTGATCTAACCAAATCCTCCACACCCCCCCCCCAAGGACTATCCCTGTGTTTCCCCTCTAACTTTCATACTCTTTCTTCTCTACTTTCTTGACGCAGTCTAGACCCTGGATGTATCAGGAAAATCCTGGTCTTGTCAGTGACCTCATTATCCTTGTCCCTCAGCCTCCCCTCACATCCCTGGCTTACCTATCTGTCCTTTCAACCATGCACCCAGGCTGCCTGAGGGCTGCTGAGAAACCATGTAACAAGGTTCCCCAGGCTCAGTTTATTTTCCTCATAGCCCCAAAGTCCTTTGGTAAACGTGTTAGATTTTTATCCTACTTCTCATGGCAGCTATTCCAAACTTCCACCTTCAATGCCCCACTCTACAGAATCCTCCCTGGCCCCAGAAGAGGACACTGACTCCACTCCACAGGGGTAGTCAGAAGTAAGTATTACTCAATGGTGGAACACTTGCCTAGCATGAGTGATCCCCAACCAGAAGGAAGACAACCAGAAGGAAGTGCTCTTCACACTTGGGGTGTCTGGGAACTGAAAAGCCCTCAGACCACAAGCCCGGGAGCAGGAACTTTGGCATCTCTTTCTGGAAGGCTCCACATTTCCTCTGAATTGCCCAAAAGCCTTCAGGGTTTTCATAGCCAAAATATCAGTCTACTTTCCACACCCAAGTGGAGATGGCCCTAAAGTCTGATGAGGATGCCAAAAGGAAACTTTAGGGGAGAATGGGGCTAGGTTTACAAAACAATGAGCTAGCTATCCTGCCATCATGTAGAGACAAAAATTAAAGTTGGACTCTTACCCAAGCAGATATCTTAAGCACACTAAAAGTGTTAGTATTAACTAAGTTGGGGTGAAGATTTCTTCTTGACAGATTTTATGTTTCTTATGATCATGAATCCTGCAGCCATTCCACTGTGGCATCTGATCCTGTCAGATCTCGGAAGCCAAGCAGGGTCTGGCCTGGTTAGTATTCAGATGGGAGACCACCTGGGAACACCAGGTGCTGTAAGCTTTGGGAGAAGGACCTGACAACCCACTCCCAAAAAACAATCAGCCATTGAAAACCCCATCAATACCAGAGAAGCACTGAGGATACTGTTTTGCTTGTTGTTCACAGGGTCGCTATGAGCTGGGCACCAACTTGATGGCACCTAACAGCAACAACAACAATAACAACAACATGATCATGAAATTGATACTGGCTAGTGTGCATTTAAGAAGTTCCCCACTACATCTTGACTTGTAATTACAATGGTTTATTGCTCTATAACCCTTAATTTTGAGACAATGTTGCCTGTTCAACTCCATGTTTTGAGAAACTTTATTTCCTCAGTATTTGTTCCAGAAGGCTGGGATTTAGCTCAATTGGTAGAGTACTGCTCTGCCGTCTCTGAGGTCCTGGGTTCGATTCCCAGCACCACAAAAATGGGAGAAGGATCTGGCAATCCACTCCCAAGAAAATCCTGAAACAATCAGTCATTGAAAACCCTATGAGGGTCGCTATGAGTCAGATACGACTTGATGGCACCTAACAACAACAACAACATTTGTTCCAGAAGGTTCAATTGAAATTTCTTTCTCAATATTGTAACTGGTCTTATTGTAATTAATTAAGTGCAAATGAATTTCTGGATTCTGTTGGAAGTGGGAAAAATACACCTGTTTTCTTTTGTGGGCTGTTATTGTAAAATAATATTTTACAACTGGAATGTTTTCCAGTATTTTTTGTGAAAAGATGCCAGCCTACACAAAAGTAGATGAATAGCATGATGAAAACCTATGTACCCATCATCCGGGTTGAACAATTTGCCAAGACATTGACAGACTTGTTGCAGAAACATTTTGAAAACACATTGCAGAAACTGAGCTGTGTTTTATGGTGTGAAATGGGTCTCCTGAGCAGAGACCTCTGAGGCCAGGTGCCCTGTGGCTCACGTATCTACCTCCTTCCAGGGACAGCCATTCTCTCCCCAAAGCACATGCCGCAGAATGAATATAGCTATGATGATTTTAATACTTTTTACTTCTCTGCATCATTGGCTATGTGCTGGCTTTTTAAAAATGATTGTTTACATAAATAGTATGCACACACTGTAATCCATCAAACACTATAGTAGAGTTTTGTTTTTGTTTTGTTTTATTTCTCTAAAGTTCCCCATGTGTTCTTTATGCCTGCAGCTGTAGCCCTGTGGTGTCTAATACCATCAGATCTCAGAAGCTAAGTAGGGTCGGGCCTGGTTAGTTCTTGGATGGGAGATCGCCTGGGAACACCAGGTGCTGTAGGTTTGGGAGATGGACCCGGCAACCCATCCCCCCCCAAAAAAAAATCAATCTGCCATTTAAAACCCTATGATACCGACTCACCGGCACCTAACAACAACAACATGTGTTCTTATCTCTAAGGTAACTGGTGTTAATATTTAATAGGTTGGTTTGTATCATTTAATGCTTTTCTTCATATTCACAAATTAGATACATACCTATTATGCCATTTATTAAGCCCAGGTCTCTCCTCTCAAATCTCTGCCCTGTTTTGTGATGGTGGGATTATGACTCTACAAATCACATTTCTCCTTTGCTCTCAGGCTTTCTGATAGGCTTCTGGTTGGCTTAACAGATCCCATGAGTATCAACTGAGCAAGGCTTCTTCCCTCTTGGAGCTGCAGCCACTGCTTCTCACAGTACCTGTTTGTCTATTGCAGAACCAGATTCCTCACACCCCAAGAAAGTCAGCACTGCCCAGCTCGCTCCTCCTCAGAGGTCTGGGTCCCAGACTCCAGCTCCCTCCATCAGAACCTGCTCCTCAGAAGTCTCCATATTTTCTCCATTCAAATAACTGATATGATTTCTTTTCTGACTGTGAACAACAAGATGTATACATATGTTGGAATTTTTTCTTCCCATTATTCACATACATATGTATTTATTTACAATAAATGAGATAACATGCCTATTCCTCTGCAACTTGCTTTTTTCAATTGATGTTTCATGGACATCTTTCCAGATCAATATATAACTCTACCTAATCTTCTCAAAAGTTGCATAATATTGTATTATATAGACATGCTCTCAATTTACTCAGCTGTGTTGAGGTTTAGCTCAGTTGACAGAGTGCTGCTCTGCAGTCTCTGAGGCCCTGGGTCCCATCCCCAGCAATGCAAAAACAGGAGAAAGACTTGGCAGCCCACTCCTGAAGCAATTCCAAAACAATTAGCCATTGAAAAACTTATGAATAGCAGAGAAGCACTGACATAGCGCCAAGCATGGCACAGTGTCAGGGAGTGTTTTGTTCTGTTGTACATGGGGCTGCTATGAGTTGGATCCAACTTGACAGCACCTACCAACAACATAATTTATTTAACCATTCTCCTGTTGATGGACATATAAGTCAATTCTTACATTTTGCTATTACAAAAAAGGCTATAATTTACATCTTTGTTCATGCAACATTCTTTCCTCTTCATTTACTTCTATAAAAAATTACTGAAAAGGGGATTCCTATGCCAAGGAATGCCTGCAGCAGTACCACCTTGGCATCCGATCCCATCAGATCTCATAAGCTAAGCAGGGTTGGGCATGGTTAGTACTTGGATGGGAGATTGCCTGGGAACACCAGGTAGAGTAGGCTTGGGAGAAGGACCTGGCAGCCAACTTCCAAAAATAACAATCAGCCATTGAAAACCCTATGAATAGCAGAAAAGCACTGACATAGTGCCAGGCATGGCACAGTGCTGGGTAGTGTTTCATTCTGTTGTGCATAGGATCACTATGAGTTAGACCCAACTCAAACGCACCTAACAACAACAACATGCCAAAGAATATTTGTATTTTTATACAGAAGGTGCCAAAAAAAAAAAAGCATACACAACCTGTGAAGAAAACTGTATGTTGCTGTTTTAAGAATGTGTGCCACTAACATTCATTTGATTAACACCATCTTTTGAATGGATGTCATGCTACACATTGCTATCATAATTCCATTCAATTTCTGAAAACAATACATAGGTATTCATTTTGGCATCCCTGATACATCACTGGTACTGAGTTAAATTGATTGTGTTCCTCAGGTTATGATATATTATCATTATTAGGTTATTAAGGCTCTTCCTTTTGTTTTATATTTTCCCCTTTTATTGCCATTCCCAATCCCCTTTCCCTTTCCCTTTCCCTCTCTCTCTCTCTCTCTCTCTCTTTCTGTCTCCCTCCCTCCCTCCCTCCCTCAGTTTTTTGAGACAGGATCACATGACAGAGCCCAGGCTGCTCTTGAGTTCATAATCCTCCTCCCAAATGCTGGGATTACAGGCACGTGCCACCACACTCCATTTCTTTTTTCAGTGCTAGGGATCAAACCCAGGGCCTTGTGCATGCTAGGCAAGTGTTCTACCACTTAGCTACATCCCCAGCCCCCACTCTATATTTCTATAAGCACCTATTCAACTCTAAATTGTCTTTATAATCCTTTCCCATATAAGCATTTTTATCTGTTTCCTTGAAGACATGTGGAAAATTTGCAGTCATGTTCCCAGAAGTGTAATTGCTGTCTACATCTTAAGTGTAAGCATGTCCAATTAACAAAGATGGGCTATACCAGTTTACACAGCAATTTTTGAGAGTTATCATTTCCCTGAATCCTCTCCTACACAGGCTATTATGTTATATTCTTACTTGTGTACGTGATAAGATACCTAGGGAAATTAAGCATTTCTTCACATACTTGTTAACAATTCAGATTTTGTCTACAGAATTTTCTGGTTATTAATTTTCCCCACTCATTCGCAAAGTCTTTTCTATATTCTAAATAGTAATTTCTTTGCATTTTCCCTCATGAAACTCTTGGGGTTTTTTTATAGTTTAATTCTGTATTAGTCCACTTTTGTTACTATAATGAAATACCTGAGGCAGGATATTTTGTAAAGAAAGGTTTCTTTTGGCTCATAATTCTGGAGGTGCAAGGTCAAGGGGCCATATTTGGTGATGGTCTTTTGGTGGCAGAGTCCTAAGATGACATATCGGAACAGATAGGGAGTGCATGTGTGTATCTCTGCTATTCTCTCTCGCTATTCTTTTAACATCACCAGTGTCCAATGTGGGGGGGGTCCATCCTAATCACATCCCAAAGGCCCTACCTCTAAAATCCATGCTCAGGTTAAATTTCTGCCATCTTAATACCTCATAATGTGTATTGAATTTCAACATATGAACCTTTGGGAAACACAGTCTACTATATCCAAACCATAAAAAACTCCTAGATACTTTATGTTGTCCTTGCTATTATTGTTGTTTTTAGGTGCCATCCAGTCATGTCCAACTCATAGTGACCTTCATAGAGTTTTCAATGACTAATTGTTTTGGGATGCTTCAGGAGTGGATTGCCACATCCTTCTCCCATATTGCTATTATTAAAGAATTTTATTTTCTATTATACCTCCACATGTCTGTTAGCTTGTTGTGCTGTGGGGGCTTGTGTGTTGCTGTCATGCTGAAAACTATGCCACAGATATTTCAGATACCAGCAGGGCTACTCATAGTGGACAGGTTTCAACTGAGTTTCCTGACTAAGACAGACTTGGGAAAAGGACTTGGCAGCCCACTATCAAGTACCCATTGAAAATTCTATGAACAGCAGACTCAAAATGAGAAGAAACAGGGGCTACAACAATGGGCTCAAACATAGATTGTGTGCATGGGACGGTATTGGGTAGTGCTCCATTGTGCTGTACGTAGGGTTGCTATGAGTCAGATACAGTTTGAGGGCACCTAACAACAACAATTTTCTATTAGATAATATTTCCTATAAATCTTATATCTGATCATCTTTGTTATTCTCTTAGGATTTTTTCCTATAGTGTCATCAACCAGTGATGAAATTTTTGTTATTTTCAATCTTTAAATTTATTTGATTTCTTAAATCTCATTTTATTGGTAAGTTACTATGGTCAATAGTAATGGTGATGCCAAAGGTATTGTTATTTGGTTCCCAACTTTAATGGGAATGTGTCTAAAAATATTTCATGAATTATCATGCTTGCTGTAGATATTTAGTAAATATACCTTAGCAAGTAGAGAAAGTTCTCTTTAATTTATATTTATAAACAGTCTGCTTGTTTTACATAACAAATAGGTGCTCAATTTTATAAAAATAACTTTTCTGATCTACTGAGAAATTTGCAGGATTTTCCTCCTCTATTCTCTAAATGGGGAAATTTATATGAAAAAACTATTGGATGTAAAACAACTTTTCTTTCCTGGGCTTAAATTTCCTTTAAGACTTTTGACTCCACGTTCATAAATGCTACTGATCTTCTTAGGTAGCTTACTGTCCTGGTTTGCCCATCCATCCCATTTCCATTTTTAAATGGAAAGGCCCACATCTAAGAAAAATCCTTCAGTTAAAGCCGAGTAGCTTAATCGCTCTACCTATAATTATATTTTCTTATATTGTTTGTGGTAGGCAGAATAATGGTGCCCTAAAGATGTATACAACTTAACCCTGAAGCTTATAAATATTTTGTGTTACATGGCAAGGGGAAATTAAGGTTTCAGGTGAAATTTTCCTCAACTAAACTTAAAATGATCCATACAGTCAAATGCCTTTGCATAGTCAATAAAACATAGATAGACATCTTTCTGATATTCTCTGCTTTCAGCTAATATCCACCTAACATCAGCAATGATGTCCCTGATTCCCCCCACCCCTCTTCTGAATCCTGCTTGATTTTCTGGTAATTCCCTGTCTGTATACTGCTGCAGTCACTTTTGAATGATCTTTAGTAAAATTTTGCTTGTGTGTGATATTAATGATATTGTTCGATAGTTTTCACATTCAGTTGGATCCCCTTTTTGGGAATAGGCACAAATATGGATCTCTTTCAGTCAGTTGGCCAGGTAGCTGTTTTCCAAATCTGCTGGCATAAACATGTTAACACCTTCAGTGCTGCATCTGTTTGTTGAAACATCTTTATTGGTATCCCATCAATTCCTGGAGCCTTGCGTTTTGCCAGTTCATTCAAGATGGCTTCCACTTCATCCGTCAATACCATTGGTTCCTCTTCATATGCACCCTCTTGAAATTGTTGGTCATCTGTCAATTCTTTTTTGTATAATGACTCTGCATATTCCTTCCATCTTCGTTTGATGTTTCCTGCATCATTTAATATTTTCCCTGCAGAATCTTTCACTATTGCCACTTGAGGCTTGAATTTTTTCTTCACTTCCTTAAGCTTGAGAAACACAGAGCGTGTTCCCTTTTGGTTTTCTGCCTCAAGCTCTTTGCACATGTCATTATAATATTTGTTTTTGTCTTCTCGAGCTGCCTTCTGAAATCTTCTGTTTAGATCCTTATGGATAACACTTCGGAAAATGGGAATACCAGAACACCTAATTGTGTTTGTGAGGAATCTGTATGTAAACCACGAGGCAGTTGTTCGAATAGAACAAGGAAACACTGCCTGGTTTAAAGTTGAGAAAGGTATATGTCAGGGCTGTGTACTTTCACCATATCTCTTCAATTTATATACTGAGCAAATAATCCGAGAAGCTGGACTTTATAAGGAAGAACACAGCATCAGGATTGGAGGAAGACTCAATAACAACCTGCATTATACAGATGACCCAACTCTGCTTGCTGAAAGTGAAGAGGATTTAAAACATTTACTGATGAAGATCAAAGATCATAGCCTTCAATATGGGTTGCAACTAAACATCAACAAAACAAAAATCCTTACAAATGACTCAGTATGCAACTTCACAATAAATGGAGAAAAGATTGGGGTTGTCCAAGATTTTCCTTTGCTTGGCTCTGTAATCAACAACTGTGGAAGCAGCAGTCAAGAAATCAAAAGATGCATTGCTCTAGGAAAAGCTGTGCCAAAAGATCTTAGAGTATTGAAAAGCAAAGATGTCACATTGAAGACGAAGGTGCGTCTGACTCATGCCATGGTATTTTCAGTGGCATCATATGGTTGTGAAAGCTGGCCGTTGAACAAGGGAGACAGGAAAAGAACTGATGCTTTTGAATTATGGTGCTGGAGACATCTATTGAATATACCATGGACTGCCAAAAGAATCAACAGATCTGTCCTAGAAGAAGTGCAACCAGAGTGTTCCTTGGAAGCAAGAATGGCCAGACTGCATCTTACATATTTCAGGAATGCAGTCAGGAGAGGTCAATCCCTAGAGAAAGACATCATGTTTGGGAGAGTGGCAGGTCAACACAAAAAAGGAAAACCCTCCACCAGATGGATTGACACAGTGTCTGCAACAATGGGCTTAAACATAAATAAGATCATGTGCCTGGCACAGAATCGGGAAGTGTTTCAATCTGCTGTACGTAGGGTCACTAGGAGCCAGACTCAACTCAACGGCACCTAACAACAACAGCAACAAACTTAAAATAGGGATATTTTCTTGGATTATCTGAATTGATACAGTGTAATCACAGGATCTTAAATGTGCAAGAGGGAAATAGAAGAGTCAGGTCCAGAGTAATGTGATGGGAGAACCACTTTACTCCGCATTGGGGCTTTGAAGATAGAATGGGACCCTGAGTCTAGGGATGTAGGCAGCTGCTAGGAGCTAAAAAAGGCAAGAAAGTGGATTCTCCCCTAGAGCCATCAGAAAGGAGCACCACCCTGCCAATGCTTTGGTTTTACCCAATGAGGCCTTATTCAGACCTCAAACTCTCAGAACTTTCAGATAATAGATGAGCACTACTTTTAAGCCACTAAGGTAGTGGTACTGTAATTTTTAAATAACAATAATAGAAAACGAATATACTGTTCTTAGTGTAGGCATTAATGTTATAGATTATTTATCTCACAAAAGAAGTCAAATAGTTTCCACCCATCTTATCCCACTACTTTAAAAAATTTATTTTCTGATCCAATTTGATAAGAGGGCAACTGTCTGTATCTTGACAGAACTGACAGTGCTACAGAACTCAGCAGAATTGTCTGGTCCTGGTGCTTTTATGGGAGGAGGTAAGTGGAAGTTATTTTTGATATTTCATTTTTATTATTGGCTATTGGTACACTAGAATTTATATTTCTTTCCACATGGTTAATCTTTTTTTTAGTGCTAATAGATTATGCCAACACCATTTATTATATACAAGGGGCTTTCTCTACTTAACTGTAATGCAATCTATTCATACTTTATGTATACTTAAATATTTTCTGAACTCATTATACCTATTTCTCTGTTTCTGGGTCAATTCTTATGTACTATATCATGAGTTTTACTATCTAGTAGGACTAATTCTCCTGCATAATCTTTTATCCAAATATTGTTTACTTATTCTGGTATAGATTATTCCATATAATTTAAAAAGTCATGTCAATAATGCATTTTTCTTAGCAGCCTTCAGAAAACAAGACGCCAGGTGGAAGTCTATTAAGTTTATGTATTAATTAAAGGATTGATATTTTTATAATTTTGACCTTCTGAGTCAGAAATAAGTTGTATCTCACATTTTGGAGGTAGGAGGGGGAAGACAGGATCTGATTATATAGCCCAGGCTGACCTTAAATTTGAGAGCATCTTGCTTCAGCCTGCTGAGTGCTGGGATTACAGGTGTGCACCCCACACTTGGCTACTCCTTCCATTTTTATAGAACGCTTTTAAATAAAGTTTGTCTTTTTAAATTGCCTCTACTTAATTTGTTCCCTTATGGTTTATGTTATTTCTCTCTATTGTGAATATTTTTCCCCTTTTCCACTTCCAACTGATTATTCCTAATATAAAGATAAGGATAGATTGTTAGCCAGTTCTGGTGGCATACACCTATAATCCCAGCTACTCAGGAGGTGGAGGTAGGAGGAGACAGAGTTTGAGGCCAGAGGCAGCCTGTGTAACTTAGTGAGACTCTGACACAAAATAAAAAATAAAAAATGAACTTGGAGTGCATCCCAGTAGCAAAGCACTTGCAAAAGTATGTGTGAAGCCTTGGCTTCAATTCCCAAAGACAGAAAAAGAAAAAGAAAAAAAAAAAAAGAGTGGATTGTAATGCCCTTCTCTTGTCTTGTATTCAGCTGCCTTACTATACTCTCTTGTTAGCTTTAATAGTTTTTAAACCTCATTATATTTTCTGGATGTACAATCACATTATATTCAAGTTCTACTGCTATTATAAATTTTTATTTTAATATTACTTAATTTCCCTAATACCTTATCTAAAGCCTCTAAAACAGTGCTTTCCAATAATTATGTTGGCAAGTACCCATCTTTGTTTCTGTTTCTGATTTTTTTTTTTTATCAATGGCTTCAGTTCCTGGGCTCACTAAAGTTAAAGTAATTGATGATTACTCTAATTCTGAAACCTAAAGGTTTAGTGTTGTTTTTGTTAGGTGCCCTCAAGTTGAGTCTGATTCATAGCAACCCTCATAAAGTTTTCAATGACTGATTGCTATATGTATCTATAGAATAAGACAAAATAAAAATAAAACAAAGAAATAACATTACAAGTCAGGCATGGTGGTATGCATATATGTTGTTAGGTGCTGTGGAGTCAGGTATGACTCATATCGACCCTATGTAGAACAGAACAAAGCCACTACTTGACACTCTGCCAGGCACACCATCTTTTTTATGTTTAAACCCATTGTTGCTGACACTGTGTCAATCTATCTAGTTGAGGGTCTTCCTTTTCTTTCTCTATGCTTGGATTATAACAATATAATCTTAAAATTATATACATACAAAGTGTGAACAAAAATATGTTGTTATTGTTAGGTGCAATCAAGTCAGTGTCCAGCTTATAACCACCCCAGAAACAACAGGCGAAACAGTACTGTTAGTGTTTACCTGCTGTTCACAGGGTTTTCAATGGCTGTTTTTTGGGAGTGGGTTGCTGGGTCCTTCTCCCAAGCCTACAGTACTGGTGGTCTCCCGTCCAAGTACTAATCAGGCCTGACCCAGCTTCGCTTCCAGGATCTGACAGGATCAGATGCCACAGTGGTATGGCTGCCTGCAAACAAAAATATGGTGAATGTTTAATATAATAAAATATAGTAAAAGACGCATTGCCATTATTCTCTCTTAAAGTACTGCCCTTCGCTTCACACACAGTTATCCTATCATTCTTGCTTCTTTCTTTTCTCTTTCTCTCTCTCTCTCTCCAGTACGGGGGTTTGAACTGCAGCCTCACGCTTGCCTGGTTTGCAAGTGCTGTACCACTGAGCTGCACCGTCAGCCCATTTTTTTCCTTTTTGAGACAGAGTCTCACTAAATTACACAGACTGCCTCTGGTCTTGAACTTGTGATCCTCCTGCCTCCACCTCCCCAGTCACTGGGATTACAGGCCTGCGCCACTGTACCCAGCTATTCTTGCCTTTTACTGAAGCAGTTTTAGAAGTCCTCTTTCGTGAGTGTCTTTAGTTTCATCTGTGAGTGTCTTTAGTTTCATCTTCCATCATGACAACACTCAGTGTCACACATTGCTTTTGGTATGGCAATTTCTATCAAATAACATTTTGGTGTGTCTTCACCCATCTTATTCACCAGATTTGGCACTGTGCACCTTCTGCGTCTTCCCCAACGTCAAAATGACCTTTCATAGGTAAATGTTTTGAATGAATTCAGAGCATCAGGGCAGCCACAACAACAAAGCAAAGGCACTGCTGAAAGAAGACTTCCAGAACTCCTTCAGAAAGTAGTGAGAATATATATCTTTTAATGTTGTTGTTGTTATGTGCTGTCAAGTCGAGTCTGACTCATAGTGACCCTCATAGGGTTTACAATGGCTGACTGTTTCGGGATTGCCTTGGGAGTGGGTTGCCACATCGTTCTCCCATTTTTCAGTGCTGGGAATCAAACTCAGGACCTCAGAGACTGCAGAGTGGCACTCTACCAACTGAGCTAAATCCCAGCCCCTATCTTTTAATGTAGTATTTATTTATTTATTTAGACAGGTCTTGCTATGTAGCCCCTGCTGGCCTGGAGCTCGTTTATGGAGACCTGATTGGCGATCCTTCTGCCTCTGCCTCGAGAGTGTTGGGATTACAGGTGCACCACCATGCTTGGCCAATTTTTTTTTTTTTTTATTTAAACAGTCACCATATTTGCTGATGAATTCTTGTACATAGGCATGTACATACATAGGGTTTTTGTCATTTGTTTTACAAAACAAAATCATGTTCTACATACTTTTCTGCATCTTGATTGTTTTATTTAATATTGCTTTAGGGTAACTTGAGAAATGAGTGAAATGATTCTAATTTAAGGCCACTTAATATTCTGTGGTGAATGTGTGGAGTTTTTGTTTTTGTTGTTGTTTCTTGTTTGTTTGTTTTGTGCTACTAGGGGGCTGAACCCAGGACCTCACAGATACTTTGCAAGCTCTCTACCACCTCCAAACCTATTTTATTTCTTATCTTGAGACAAGGTCTTGCTAAGTTACATAGCTGCCTCAGGCCTCAAACTTGTGAGCCTCCTGCCTCCCAAGTCATTGAGATTACAGACATGCACAACAGTGACCAACTGGTGGATATGTTTTAAGGCTTCATAAGATTTTATTAGGTGGATGTAGCATAATAGATTCAATATTCCTAATTTGCTTAACCCTTTACTTCTATTTTTTTTCTGTCAAGCAAGCCAAGCAGAACACTCAAATGATGTTTTACATTTGGTTAATTGTAGGGAGAAATTGTGAGGAAATTGGCAAAAACCCCAAAACTGGGGAAATGGCTAAATCAAGGGAAAATGAAAGTAACTTGGTTGGACATTTGTACAAAACCCTTCACAAATCCCCGAACCTGATTGGACAATTGAACGCAAAGCTGAATGGCTCAGGCCATTCCGTGGGCAAGCTATATTAGGAGGTGCACTGGCAGTTTGAACCTTTTGGCCCGGACCACCTATGAGGAAGCAGCTTTCCCGCTCTCTTGCCCGTATCTCCCACCGTGACCATGAGCAAGGAAAGAACCTGCTCTCTGTCAGATCACCAACGGAGAACTGTCTCCTGGTGACCACCGAGACAACCAACATGGATGTTTTCCCCTGGAAGGCAAAAGCACCCAAGGCTTTTCCTTTCTCCCATCTCCTCCAGGGTCCCAAGGGCTGCAGGAGTCTGCACCCCTCACCCGAAGGTCCTGAGTGAATTATGTTTAGTATCTGTGTGCGTGGCGGCGCTGCCTGTGGGAACATCCGGGCCAGACTGGAAGGCGCAAGCCCTACATAGAGGTGGCACCCAAACAGGGATCCTGCAAAAACACTGCGGGAGTTCTGAGAGTAGGGACCCACACAGGGTGCGGATAAAGACCCTCATCCTGAGAGGGGACCCTGGAAAAGGAGAAATCCCCATCCTGAATGGGGAACGGAAAGGAAAAGCAGAAAGCCCTCTGCTGAGAAGGATGCTTGCAGGAGGAGTAGAAACAGCTGTGCTTCATGGAGAGCCAGACAGGAAGCCATACCTGAGGTGGTGAGGATGACGAGCAGGGACCGTGAGCAACCGACGGAAGGCCAACGGGTCCGTCTGCGGCAATAAAAGTAAGCACCATTTTGGGAGAGCATGTGGTCAGGAATAGGTGTATGCAGCCCTAGGCAGGGACTCTAAGTCTGGGGACCAGTCTGCGCAGGCGTGTAGGGGAGGCATACACTTAGAAAAGACCAGCAGAGAGAGGCACGGGAGAGCATAAAGAAGGGAACCTCCCGGCAATGGGAAGATATAGAAAGGCGAAAAGTGGCTTGGCAGGGCCAAAGCCTAACATAGAAAGGAGGCCAAGAGCCTCTGTTAGAAAGGGCCAGAGAAGGGACTGTGAAGGGGCCAAAGGGTACCAAGGAAGGGCAGGAAAGGAGCCTGCTGCAAAGAAAAGGAGCAAAGGGCTCTAAGGAAAGACAGGAAAAAGGCCTGCTGAGGAAGGGAGGAGGCAAAGGGCTCCCGTGAGAAAAAAGGACCCATAAAAGAAGTCTGAGTGGGAGCCAAAGGGGTCAAGAGGTTTGGGGAACCCAAGGAAGGCCAAACTGAGTTAGAAACGTAAAGCGCACATAACAACCTCACGTTTTTCAGGAAGGAAACAAAGAAAAATAGAAGAAACCAAGAAGCATAGTGTACCTCCCATGAGTTAAAGAAAACTGGTAGCCATGGGAAGTAGCAAAAGTAAAATCTCGGAGGAGCAATGGAAAAGCCTAAAAGCCCAATTAAAACAGGGTTGGCATAAGGTGAACAAAAGGGAAACAAGAAAATTCTGGAAAGAGGCACTAGGAATAGCACCGTGGCTAGCTGCGGAGGATTTAGAGAAAATGGAGATATGGGAAGAGGTTAATAAAGTAGCCTGTGTGCAGAGGAAATAGTAACATGTCGCCAGCATTAAAGGGCTGGCGGCACTTAGATGGAGCCATGAAAAGTGGCAGGAAAGCGCCAGTACGAGACACGTGGCACAGGCCAACATGGCGCTGGATACAATGGAGGTACTTCAAGAGCTGAAGGAAGTTATTATTCAAATGAGGGAAGAGGACCCCCAAGAAGGGAGGGGCTTCCATATAGAGCTGGACCCCAAAGGATGGACTTCCGGATGAAGTCCGACCTCAAGGGGAAGGGGCCTAAGACGGAAGCCAGACACAAAGGAGGGGAACTTACTCCAATACCAGAAATAATGAGGGAGGAGCTTCCAGCAGAAGCACACCCCCATGAAGTGTGCTCGAGGGGTGGGCTCTACCCGAGCCTAGGTCAACTTGCCCTGACAAGCACAGGACCTTGGACAGGACAGCCTACAGGCATAGGCAGTTATGAGCCACAGGCATACCTGATCAACGTAATACCAACACTGGAGCGCCAACAAATGTGGTACCCATATGAGTCCAAGGACTTAAAGGACCTACGGGCGGCTGTTAGGGAGGACGGACCACACTCCCCATGGACGAAAACACTCCTTAACAGTCTAGCCATTAGGGTGGCTAACCCCGCAGGATTGGACCTTCCAGGGCCCACTTTCATCCATGGGAAGCCCTATACCGGGATGAATGTAAGCAGCAAGCCAAGAGAAACACCCGGACGGAGGTAGATATTGGAGGGACTGCTTGTTAGGAGAAGGATCTATCTACTCAGTGCTTGCTACAAGGCAAGCAATGGGGCTGGTACAGTCATGTGACCAAGTAAGACTATGCACCCAGAGAGGGTGGGATAGGCTACCAAGAGAAGGGGCGACACCAAGTTTAGTGGTGCTCAGACAGAGGCAAATGAACCATTCGTGGACTTTGTTGACAGGGTCATTAAGAGTCTGGAAAATAAGGTTATTCATGAAGGTGCAAAAGCAGAACTGCTTAAGCACTTGGTGTGGAATGGCATGTCCAGTGACTGTAGGCAAACCTTCCAGGGCCTAAAGAATGGGACCCTGGAGGATTGGATTGTGGCTGCGCAGGATGTGGGTTCCACGACCCAAGCTACCACAGTAATGGCCAGAGCCTTCTCTGACCAAGCAATGGACAGCATCGCTAAGGCCTTTACTGCAATTGCAGAGATTCAAAGACAGGAGACCTGGCAGATGTAATAACTGTGGGAAGAAGGGGCCTTGGTGGCGGGTTATGATTTGAAAAATTTAGGATCTTTGGGTAACAGAAAATCAAAAACAGCAGGATCTGACATGCCACCTGTGTTAAAGGAAGAACATCAATTAGTTAAAATCTGTTTTGTGCAAACAAATCAAAAGGATCAGTTGACTGATTGTTTAAAGGATGACATTATTGAGAATAATAATTTTAATGATAATAAATATAAAACAAAAAAGCTTAAATGTAAGTCAAAGGAGCTCAATAGCGGGATACACAAGATTGAAAAAGTCAAAGATGTATGTTCTAACAATGGTTTAACTCCTATTAACAAACCAACTGTAAAATGCTCTTGGTGCCTTTTACGACATTTTTTTTTTCTTTTTTTTTTTGCGGTACTGGGAGTTGGACCCAGGGCCTCACGCTTGCATGCTCTGCAAGTGCTGGACCACTGAGCTGCACCCCCAGCCCATTTTTTTTACTTTTTTTTTTTTGAGACTGGGTCTTGCTAAATTACACAGATTGCCTCTGGTCTCGAACTTGCGATCCTCCCGCCTCCGCCTCCCGAGCCACTGGGATTACAGGCGTGAGACCCTGGGTTTGGTCCCCAGCACTCCAAAAATGGGAGAAGGACCTGGCAGCCCACTCTCAGAACAATCAGCCATTGAAAACACCATGAATAGCAGAGAAGAACTGCCATAATGCTGGGCATAGCACAGTGTCAGGAAGTGTTTCCTTCTTTTGTACATAGGGTCTCTAAGTGTTGGACCTAACTCAATGGCACCTAACAACAATAGGGAAAAAATGGCACTAAGTAATCTTTGCATGGTAGTTGCTTCCAGAGCTGAACTCTGATCCAAAACATTCTCACAAGGCCTTCTGTTTCCACATTAATCTGACTAGATAGCATATACGCACCACAAGTACAACATGTATAATTTTTCTTCAAAACTTGATTAATGGGACTGCTCTCTATCCCGTTATCCAGCCAGACACCTAGTGTGATAATGTGAAATGGTGTAATTACACAACATAAAATCCACTTGATATGCAAGTAAAAAGATTTATCACCTGCTTAAGGATGATCGCATGAAAAGTAATTATGAGAAGTAAAACCAGGCCTCAAAGGAATCTCTGTCCCCAACATTCTCTCTCTCTCTATCTTTCTCTCTCTCTCTTTCTCTCTCTCTCTCTCTCTCTCTCTCTGTCTCTGTCTCTGTCTCTGTCTCTCTCAAGTTCATCTGAATTGTTTTTCTTGGCTTTTATCTACTTCTTACCTCTTTGACCTAGATTCTTTTGCTTATATATGACTCAATAGGGCTACTATTACTCCTACCCTGTGTGACCTCTCAGGCTAAGCCCACACTGTGCTCTTTGAAGTTTCTAAATACCTTAGTTCATACCAGGAGAAAATCAGCTACTATGTAAGTAGTAGGATGACGATACATAACAATTATGTACTGAATATCTTCAAAATCTAGATGAAAAGATTCTGAATGATTTCACCACAAAGAAATGATAAGTGAGGAGATAGATATGTTTAATCTGATTTAAGCATTACAAAGTATATACATGTATCAAAACATCACATGGGACCCTACTGTAATGTACAATTTTTATGTTTTTACATCTGGAGGGACCAATCCCTGGAGGAGGACATCATATTTTAGAAAGAGGTAGAACAACAACAAAAAAAAGGAAGACCCTCAACTAGATGGATTGACACAGTGACTGCAACAATGGGCTTAAACATAAAAAAGATCATGTGCCTGGCACTGTGTTAGGTCATGTTTTGTTCTGTTGTACATAGGGTCACTATGAGTCACACTAGACTTGAGGGTACCTAACAACAACAACAATGTATCAGTAAAAAAATAAATTTAAAAATTTTAAAAGAGAAAGAAAATCAGATTGCTCCAGTTTAGCCGATTCAATTCATGTAAGCATGTCTGCCCTTGTGTTCTGTGTTTGCTGGGTCCATAGGTGGGAAAACATCTTCTTTGAAGGAACCGTGGGCAAGCTAGCTTGTACATTCATGTCAATCCTTGACATTTTACTCTTCACAAACCCTCACATCTAAAAACAGTGATGAAGTTCAGTCAAGTGTACCTACATTATGTCTCACAAATCTGTCTACTTCTAGTCATTCCTCTCTGTCACTTCCCTAGATAAGGCTGCCCTCTCCAGGCCATTCCAGTGCATCCCTACGGTAAGTATTCCTTCCCATCCAGCCTCTGCACCATAGCCAGAGTGACCTGTTCAAAGTACCAATTTGGGAATATCATTTCTTTGCTTAAAACCTTCCACAGGGCACATCACAGACACGCAGAAATCTTTATGTCAGTTCAAACTCCTTAACCCATTAAAGCATAGAGTTCTAGTTATAGAACAGTAACTCACTCATTATAAGAAAATCTTCATGACACTGTAGTTTCCATTAGACTAAACATAAAAGTAAGCAGCTGGCAGGAGATAAGGTTAAACTATATTGTGAGAGGGCTGGGATTTAGCTCAGTTGGTAGAGGGCTGTTCTGCAGTCTCTGAGGTCCCGGGTTTGATTCCCAGCACTGCAAAAGTGGGGGAAGGACATGGCAATCCACTCCTGAGGCAATCCCGAAATAATCAGCCATTGAAAACCCAATGAGGGTTGCTATGAGTCAGACACGACTTGACGGCACCAAATGACAGCAACAACAACATATTGTGATAATATGCACATGTGCATGAATCTGATATAAATTCTAAATATCTGATATAAATTATAAATGATATAATTGGTGAATTGATTGCCACAAATAGGACGGTGTGTGTTAATGAGCTAATATGATTGCATTAGTTTTCTTGGGCAGGTGTAACAAATTACCACAAGCTTAGTGACTGCAAACAACAGGAATTTTTGCTCTCATGGTTCTGGAGACCAGAAGTAAAAGTGTTGGCAGGGCCATGCGTCCTTTCCTGCCTTGCCTCAGCTTCTTGTCGTTGCTGACCTTTGGTGTCCCGTAGCTTGCGGTTGCATCCCTTCGATCCCTGCTCTGGTGTTCACATGGCCTCTGCTGTGTGTCTCCCTGAGTCCTCTCTTCTTGTACATCTAGCAGTCTCTGCATTTAGGGCTTATTTACCTCAGGATGGTCATCTTAGGACTTGTAACTAACAACATCTGCAAGGACCTTATTTCCAAATATGGTGACATTCTGAGGTTCCAGGAGCACATGGGGAGGACAACCCACGACAGTGGCTTACAGACCTTTTCTGATATGATTCCAACTTACCTTTCCAGCTTCAGCTCTTAGCACTATCTACCTCTCATCAAAACTTCTTGTTGTTGTTCTTGTTGTTGTTGTTGTTGTTGTTGTTGTTGTTAGGTGCTGTCGAGTCGGTATCCAACTCATAGCAACCCTCATAGGGTTTTCAATGGCTGTTTCGGGATTGCCTTGGTGCTGGGAATTGAACTCGGGACCTCCCATTTTTGCGGTGCTGGGAATTGAACTCGCTACCTCAGAGACTGCAGCGCAGCACTCTACCAACTGAGCTAAATCCCAGCCCTCATCAAAACTAGCCATGCTAAAGCCCTGGCAATTCTGGGACTCTAAGATGTTGTTTATCACTTCTGGACCTTTGCATTTCCTCCCTCTTCCATTTGAATGTATTTACTGTCACCTTTTGACTGCTTCTTACTGTTTTTCAGATTCAGCTGCTCTGAGAATTTTTTTCACATCTCACTTGTCATTTCTCACTTGTCATTGGCATATCCACTCCTTTTTGCCCCCCATTTCTCCATTACACTCTAGATTTACCTCAATCATAAGATGTATGCCACTATTCAGTGATTTCAATTCATGCTTCATGTCTTCTCTAGGCCTCTTTCCCACCCAAATAATTAGGAAAGGGCCAATCATTTATTGTTTGTTTTCATTTGCTTCAGTATTTTAGTGCCTAAAGTAGCATCTACTAGGTACCCTACAGTTGAATATGCTGTTGTTGTTAGGTGTTGTCAAGTCAGGTCTGACTCACAGTGACCCTGTGTACAATAGAACAAAACACTCCCTGATACTGTGCCATGTCCTGCACTGTGTCAGTGTTTCTCTGCTGTTCATAGGGTTTTGAATGGCTGATTGTTTTAAGATTGTTTTGGGAGTAGACTGCTAAGTCCTTCTCCTATTTTTGCAGGGCTAGGGATCAAACCGAAGGTCTCAGAGCATGCAGAGCAGCACTCTGTCTTCTGAGCTAAATCCCAGCCCCTGCAGTTGAACATAGAATGAGCAAATGAGCCGGGCATGGTGGTGCAGCTTGTAATCCCAGCAATTTGGGAGGTGGTGGCAGAATGATTGCCAGTTCAAGGCCAGAGGCAGTCTGTGTAAATTGGTGAGATCCTGTTTCAAGGCAAAAAATACAAAATGGGCTGGGGATGTGGATTAATGGTAGAGTGCTTGCAAAGGCATATATGTAAGGCCTTGGGTTCAACCCCTCAGTACCACACTCACTAAAAAAAGAAAAAGCAAATGAAAAGTTCATATATAGTAAGAATTTCCAGGTGTTAAAATTGGTATGCAATAGCATCAGTGGTAGTTTCTTTATTCAGATTTTCCTCTATAAAGAATAATAACTGTCTGAAGAAATTGAGGGAAGTACTCCATGAATATTGAATATCATATTAGGCAGTATTAAATTACCCCTTTTAGTTTTGGTATTGCATGTGTTGAAAACCCACTTTGATCTGACCATAGCTCTATTCATTTTGATTATCCTCAGATCAAATAATGAAAGATTCTTAATTACAGCCATAAATTTGAATGGCAGAATTACAATATGAATGGGTTTGAATTTCATATTAATATTAACATAAAGAAAATGAGGTGTATTTTTTTTCTAAAGAAAGAAAAACTGCTATTAAAATCAGAAAATGTGTACACCTAACCAGTAAAAGGACTAGAAATGGGGCCTTAAAGAAAAGAGAAAAGTTAAAAGTAGACAGTATTGATTATCTTCAGATAATTCACCATTCACATCACCAACAGCATTTAAATTATGCAGGCACCTTGAATAAAACGAGAACAGAAAAATGTTATTAGAAAGATCCTATTTCTTTTAGTTAATTATTGTTTGAATAAAAGACTTCCACGATTTCTCAGTGTTTTCATTTTTGGTTGACATAAGATCAAGGATAACAGCAGTATATAGCATGCTAACTGGGCTGACCAGAAGAAAAGAACCTGCAAGCTAATTGTGGTTGAAGGATATCAACACATAGGCCATTAATAGCGAGAACAGTTCCTTGAGTTTCTTGGCCTCTGGAGGAATCCTGAGGTCCAGTAAGTAGAATGGGTAAATAAACTGGGGTAAACAGCAATGGAAATGGACAAACATCGGCTACAAGAAGCAATGTAGTGAAGCTTAGAATGCTGAATGACAAAAACAAGATATAAAAGGATATGGGCAGTAAAGATGCATGGACATGAAGTTCAAAAGCAAAACTAAACAATAGTACTTAAGGGATACATACATAGAAGGTTAAACTAGAAGGGAAAACAGAAGTTATTTCTATGAAATCAGGAAAGAAGATGCCTCTAGGAGAGAAGAAAAGGAATGTTACTAGAAAGGTCACAGAGGTGGTGGGTTTTTTGGGGGTACTACCATCATATTACTTTTTGCTGTTGTTGTTGTTGTTGTTGTTAGGTGCTGTCGAGTCGGTATCCGACTCATAGCGACCCTCATAGGGTTTTCAATGGCTGACTGTTTCAGGATTGCCTTGGGAGTGGATTGCCAGGTCCTTCTCCCATTTTTGTGGTGCTGGGAATTGAACTCCGGTCCTCAGAGACTGCAGCGCAGTGCTCTACCAACTGAGCTAAATCCCAGCCCACTTTTTGCTGTAGGAGGATGATTATATTGCTGTTTGCATTATTTCTTTTCCTAGTGAGATGGTTATAACTGCATTTGTTTTATAATTATTAAACATACTTTTGCATCTTACTTCCTTTCTGTAATATTTCACAATTGTTTAAATAGCTAAGCAAGCAAAATACTATTATTTTATGGCACGGGCAGGAGGGAAAGGAATGGACCAATTTTGACAATCTTGGACTTTTTAGCTCCTGGCACAATATCTAGTCCCAGGCAAGGGCTCTATCAGTGTTAGCTGATCTCAACTGGGCCAGGAAATGTGACATGATTTGAAAGAAGAAACATCAAGCAGAGCTCACAGGCTACATCTAAAATTCTCACTTGAGACAAAGACAGAATGCTGTTGTGGTTCAGATTCTGTTTATCTTACTACGCATTTCAACTTATATTGAAGGAAAAATAATAATTGCTTCCTTTGGGAACATGGAGTTTTTTTTACTGATTTTTGTGTTTATATAGCTCCATATTGACCTTCTTTTTCTTTTTCTTTCCTTTTTTTTGTTTTGTTTTGTTTTGTTTTGTTGTTTTTAGCACTGCTAGGGAATTGAACTCAAGAGGCCCTCATGCATGATTTTGCAAGAGCTCTACCACTGAACCACGACCCTATCCCATTTTTTTAGTGTTTGTTTTTTGTTGTTTTTAACGAGGCAGAATCTTGCTAAGTGATGCAAGCTGCCTCTGGCCTTGAACTTGCCAACCTCCTGCCTCTAGCTCCTATGTTTGGGATTACAGGCATATGCCCCTCAGCCCAGCCAGTACTGACCTTTAATTTCTCTTTAATTTTTTCCTTAAAATTGTGTAGATTTTAGATGTACATGATATTTTGATATATGTCACAGATATCACTACATGTACATGATATTTTGATATATGTCACAGATATCACTACAGTTAAGCAAATCAATGTATCTATCATCTCAATAGTTACCTTTGTGTGTATGTGTTCATGTGCCTAGGAGTACCTAAAATCTACTCTGCTGGCAAATTTCCCATACCATGATATTAACTAGGTAGTATCATTAGAATGCACTATTACTAACTACGTTCATCATGCTCTCCATCAGATCTCTAGACTTGTTCATCCTTATTCAGAACTGCAATTTTGTCCCCTTTGATCAATATCTCCCCATTTCCCTGATCTCTCTGCCCCTGGTAACCGCCTTTCTACTCTGTTTCTATTTATTCAACTTTTCAAATTCCACATATAAGTGAGATTATGTAGTATTTTTTGTGTGTCTGGTTTATTTCACTTGGCATAACGCCCTTTAGTTTCATCCATGTTGTCAAAAATGGCAGGATCTTCTCTCTCTTTTTAAAGGTAGAATAATATTTTATTGTGTTTATATATACTACAATTCCAAAATGCTTTTTCCCCCTCGTCCATCAGTATATACTTAGGTTGTTTCCATATCGTGGCTACTGTGAGGAATACTGCCATGAGCATGAGAGCACAGATATCCCTTTGAGATAGCATTTTGTTTCAAATATATAGACAGAAGAGGGTTTGCTGGATCACATTGCAGGTCTAGTTTTAAATTTTAGAGGAAACTCCATACAGTTTTCCATAACAGCCATGCCAATTAATGTACCCACCAACAATGTACAAGTTCCCTCTCCTCCACACATTCATCAACACTTATCTCTTGTGTTTCTTATAATAGTTATCCAGCAAGTGTAAGGTGATTTCCCATTGTGGTCTTGATTTTCATTTTCCTGGTAATTATTAATGTTGAGCACACACCCATCCATCCACACCTACCCCAACACCCACACCCACACATATGTGTGTGTGCCATTTATATATCTTCTTTGGAAAAAATGTCAAGTCTTTTTACCAGTTTTGAGTTGAGTTATTTAGGATTTTTGTTTGTTTTTTGCTACTGAGTTGTATGAATTTCCTATGTACTTTGAGTCTAACCTCTTGTTGTTGTTGTTGTTAGGTGCCGTGGAGTCGAGTCTGGCTCATAGCGACCCTCATAGGGTTTTCAATGGCTGACTGTTTTGGGATTGCGTTTGGGAGTGGATTGCCAGGCCCTTCTCCCATAACCTCTTATTAGACATATGGTTTATAAATAGTTTCTCCCAGTTTTTCAGTTGACTTTCATTGTATTGTTTTCTTTGCTGATCAGAAGCTTTTTGCTTGATATAGTCCCATTTGTTTATTTTTGCTTTTGTTACCTGAGCTTTTGGTGTTATATCAGAAAGAAAAAGAGAAAAATATTGCCAAGGTCAATGTCAAGGAAGTTTTTTTTTTTTCTAAGAAGTTTACAGGTTCAGTATTGGCCTTTAATTTCAATCCTCAAAAAAATGTTTATTGCTGTAGACACAGTAATATACCTGGATCTCTAGGAGATCCAAGCACATGCTAAAAGCTTGGGAATACAGACACATAGCAGACATGTATTATTGATTTTTCTTCCTTCTTATTAAAGAGATATACCAAGGGAAAATGCTTATTTGTGGTTTATTTTCTTCTAATTGAGAATTTATTGTATTCATGTAACTAAATTAAAATACTTCCATATTCACTGAAGATAATATCTACATTATCAAATTATCAATTATCAACAACTAGATTCTTTACTTGCTTTAATTGTATCTATGATAAGAAACAATTCTTTGAACATTATAGTCCCAGAGGCAATTACAAAAACATTCGGACATTATCATAGTTTTCAGTGCTTTAAAACATGAAATTAATTGGAAAAAAAACCATTTAATTTACATACACATTAAAATGTTTTTAATAGCTCAATTTCATTCATTTATTGTACATTATAGCTGTAACAGCCTCACTGTAAACTGAAACAGAATAAAATTTTATCCATAATACCAGTATCATAAAAAATCAAACTTTTTTCAACTGCTTTAGTACTTTAGGCAAAATTTTATTCCCCATTTTTTAAATTAATCTTATTTTTAGCCTTTACTGTTCTATAAACTACAAAGAAGATGTTTCCTGTTTTAGTTTTTATATTTAGTTCAAATTATCTGAAGGATACTAAAAACTGTGGAAGGAAGCTGGGCGCAGTGGCGCACACCTCTAATCCCAGAGACTTGGGAGGCGGAGGCAGGAGGATTGCAAGTTCGAGACCAGAGGCAGTCTGCATAATTTAGTGAGACCCTATCTCAAAAAGTAAAAATATGGGCTGAGGGTGCAGCTCAGTGGTCTAGCACTTGCAGAGCATACAAGCGTGAGGCCCTGGGTTCAACTCCCAGTACCACACACACACACAAAAAAAAACTGTGTAAGGCCTTTTATTGCAATGTATGAATTGTTCTATGAATAGTCACCTATCTGAAAAAGATATGAAATAAAATACATCAAACATAAACTAAAATGAATAAGTGATCACATTTACCTCATGAACTCTAGAAATAATATGTACTAAGTGATAATGTGGTCTCATTACTTATTCTTATGTCTTCTATCCAATTATCAAATATAAATGAGACTTATTTAAAATTATTAAAGGTACTAGATACCTACCTGCAAGTATTTATTGGTTTTTATTTTTTATTTAAGATGTATAAACCTGGTCAAGACCTTTAGCATCTCTGTGGTTTTTTTGTTTTTGTATAAAATGAATCACAAGTATGGTGGCATACACCTATAATACCAGCACTTGGGAAGGGCAGTACTCCGATTGTGAGTTCAAGGCCAGCCTGGGCTATGTGGATAGCAAGACTTTGTCTCAAAACCAACAAGGGCAGCCAGGCGTGGTGGCTCCCACCAGTAATCCCAGCAATCTGGGAGACGGAAGACAAAGGATCACAAGTTGGAGGCCAGAGGCAAGCCTGTGTAATTTAGTGAGACTGTCTCAAGATAAAAAATTAAAAAGAGAGAGCCAGGTACAGTGGCACACTCCTGTAATCCCAGCGACTCAGGAGGCAGAGGCAGGAGGATTGCAAGTTCGAGACAAGAGGCAGTCTGTGCAATTTAGCGATACCCTGTCTCAAAAACAAAGTGAAAAAATGGACTAGGGGTGCAGCTCAGTGGTACAACATTTGTAAACCATGCAAGTGCGAGGCCCTGGGTTCAAGCCCCAGTACTACCAAAAAAAAAAAAAAAAAAATTAAAAAGAGGCTAGGAGTGCATCCCAGTGGTAGAGAGCTTGCCAAGTATGCATAAGACCCTGAGTTCAAGCCCCCAGTACCCAAAGAAAAAAAAGCACAAAAAATCTTTAAGCTCTACCTAATAGTACTGAGGAACAATTTGTGTTACCATACTCTGTTGCTATTAAAAAAATACCTGAGGCTGGGTATTTCATAATGAAAAAACATTTGTTTAGCTCACAGTTTTGAAAGCTAAAAGTCCAAAATCAGGCACCCCATCTGTTCAGCTTCTAGTGAGGCCCCCTTGGCTGCCTCATAACATGGCAGGTGCCATTATGGTGGGAGCATATAAGAAAAGGAGAGAGCACATCATGATTCAGGAAGCCAGGTGAATTCAGGCACCAGGCTTACTTGTTTTACGACAACTCACTGAAGAGAAGTAACTCACTCCAGGAGAACAGCCTTATGGAGGGCAATGCTCCCATGACCTAAATATCTGGCACGAGGTTCCACTTCCCAAAGGTTCTACCATCTCTCAAAATTGCCACACCAAGGACCAACCTCCCAGCACGTGAACCTTTGGAGGACAAAACACAGCTAACCCATGGCACCATTGAAATATTTTGTGAAATATGAGGTATTAAACCATCAAGGAGAGCATTGTGCAGATGGAATGTTTCCAATTCACTGACTAAAGATAGATGTAATAAACCTGAAAAATTAGATAAAATGAAGACAAAGTTAGCAAAGGAGGACTTTGACATAGGACATGGAGATTGACAGTGTAATAGTGTCACCTGGTGAGAAACAACAATCTAGAATAAGGATTCAGGAGGTCCTAGAAAGAAATAGCAAGAAAAAAATTACCAACTTTGGTCTTTTAGACTTTCATTCCTTTCTCCCTCCCTCCCTCCCTCTCACCTTCCTTTCCTCTCTTCCTCCCTCTATCCTTTCCTTCCTTTTTTCATTCCTTCCTTCTTTCCTTCCTTCCTTCCTTCCTTCCTTCCTTTCTTTCTTTTTGACAGAATCTCACTATGTAGACCAGGCTGGCCTCAAACTCACGATCCTCCAACCTCAGCTTCTTAAGTGCCAAGATTACAGGTGTGTGCCATCATGTCCCATTGATCTATTTCTTAGAATAAAACAGGAACTTGGCAAGTTACAGAAACAAGGGTTGAGTAAGACCTATCTCAAAAGCCAGAAGCCACGGCACACACCTGTAATCCCAGTGAATCTGGGGACTAAGGCAGAAGGATCAGTGAGAACCCCATCTCAAAGCAGAAAGTTAAAAAGGGGTTAGTGGTGCAGCCAGTAGTAGAGCACTTGTCTAACATATGTGAGGCTCTGGTTTCAAAAAACAAACAACAAAAAAATTTATCTTCGGTTTAGGAGCAGAGCAGTATGAGCCTCTAAGTGCTGTCTTATTGTCCTCCATGGAAGACGGAGCACATGTGAAATCTGCTGTTACCAGTGTGCTCAGTCGCTGAAAGAAAATTGTTAGGGGATTAAAAACAACAACAACAACAACAAAAAACAAACAAACAAAACCCTTCATTTGGGGCATAGATATGAACTGTTACACTAATTTTTATTTTATCTTATTTTATTTTTTGGCAATTTTTTGGGGGCGTGGGACAGGGTCTCACTCTGTGCCTAGGCTGGCCTCAAACTGCTGGGCTCAAGCAGTTCTTCCTTCAATTTCCAAGTAGCTAGGACTACAGGAACGTGTCATCACCATGCTAAATTTTAAAATCCTCCTTTTATCCCTCAATAAGGAACAGTAACAAATATGTGTTGTTCATTAATTTTCCCTTGTATTATTAGAAATTTCTCTAAATATTGTTGATTTATGCATATAAACTATAATATATAATCTTTTTTTATTAGAAATTTTTAATGTACATCATAATGTGATTCATTTTGACATGCTTTTCGTTGTGACAATTTTCATATATGCAATTTGATAAGCATTATACATATAGGTTACCCCTTACCCTCCTCTATGTTTCCCCCCTCCCCACTTCCTATCTAAGTTTCCCATCCAAGTCTTCTCTATCTTTTACTATATAGTATTTTTCTATATGTCCTTGGGTTCCATTTCTGTTTAAGATAGAAACTTTTCCTGTAGTGGTCTTTGTTTCTATCTTGTTAGAACAATTACATGCGATTTTTAGTCCATTTGTATTGACCTCATTCTTATCTTCCCTC